>PVJA010014358.1:0-38003 GCA_004027025.1 Myocastor coypus
AAGGGAGAAGGGGGTGAGAGAGGGGAAGAGGAAAGGGGAGAGGGGAAAGGAGAGGGGATAGGGAGGGAAGAGGGAGAGGGATGGGGAGAGGAAGAAGGCGGGAGGAGGGAGAGAGAAAGGAGGCCAGGGGATGGAGGAGGGAGGAGGGAGGAGGTAGATAGTCAAGATGACTGATGATCTAAAAATGAAACTTGCTTTGAGGGGGGAAGCACTTTTTCTAATTCCTTTTGACTCCTCCTGCTCTTGAGATCTGAGGTCTCAGAAAACAGGAAGCAGCACGAGCGTGACCCATGTGCAAAGTTTGCTCCCTCAGAAAGCCACTTGGCCTCTTTGCAGAGCCTCACGGCCATCTCCCAACTTTGACAGCAGCAGGACAGCTTCCCTTTGGGGTTGCACTTTCCCATCACGCAAAGCGCTTTCAGCAAGCACACCCCAGGATAAACATTTCCTTGACACTCTTTGGAAACAACAACCCCCATTTGGTGACATTTGTGCCTGTGGCCCTGACACGCATCAAGTTGCTGGAGGTGACACAAACGTCCCCAGCGCTGCCAAGGGAGGCCCTACCTTGCAACAGCCTTGCATCCAGCGGGCAGCACACACAAGTCTTAAGTATATAGATACAGGTGTATTTTCCTCCTACAGAAGTGTTTTATACTTCTCTGCATTTGTTATCCTGTAAGAAACAAGTTGCGAAGCACAGGGACCCCAACCAGACCGTGCTCCCCTGCCTGGGAGGCCACAGGTGGAGCCGGAACATCTGCAGCACATGGTGTCCCCGTTGATTGGCTTCAAACTAAAAATAACCCCCAAATAACCTACTCCTCAGTATAAAGGAATTAGCTGGCTCTAACGTGTAAATATTCATGAAGGAAAGTGATCTTGAGGGACAGCGAGTCTCTAAATCCCAGAGAATTTTTGTTTTCTTCATTTGCTGCCTAGTTTAAAGTTCCACTAAAGCCATTAACTTTCATGGTAACAGAAGCTGTTAGCTGGCAGCAAGAGCCTATTTAAAAATAAGGAGAAAATGAAAGATTCGAAAAGTAGAGTATGTTTTAGTACCGCATTCTCTCCAGTTTTTGCTGCTCATTCCCTTTTCCAAGTCGGTAGAAACATACTTGGTTCCAGAAAGGATACCTGGCAGAGTCTGCAAGTTTGACTGTTGTTGGTGAAGAGCAGAGGGTGGATGAAACCTGTGCCGGCACAGGGATGGAAGCCCTGCAGGCTGGCTGCGCCTGAGGGCAGAGGTCAGGCGAGCCCACCTCTTCTGGTCTCAGTGACAGGGAGCTCAGCTACCACAGATCTGCACACCCATTTCCCTCTCCCATGGCCTCTCTTGCTTTGCACATGTAGAAGGCAGGATAAGTAGATTTATACCAAAGAAAGAAGGAGAGGCTGTAGGGCACAGAAAGTTATAACGTCAGGAAATCAGAAGGTATCAATACAGCTAGGAGTAACCGTAACTCATTAGGGTAGTGTGGGCTGTCACAGAGCAGCCACTAAGTCCGTAAGGGAGTCGTCCAGGGACCACAGAAGTGGGAGGGGTGCTCTGGCACAGTGGGCCACGGAGGTGTGGGGAGGAGACCGTGCCAGGATACTCTTCAAGATGGTCACGTTGACCCAGTAGGTTGCCTGGGCTCTGCCAAGGGAAGGCAAGGATGAGAGGACACCACAGGGGAACGCGCCGGAGCAGGAGTCAAGGAGGGATGCGCCTGGCCCTCCAGAGACTTTTAATTAATGCACACCATTAGTTTCAACTTTTAGCCAGTCACAGCCCAGGCGATACAAGCCCACCCCTATTCCATCTCATTATACTTTTTCAATGCATTACTTTTTTTTTTTTTGGCTAAAACCAATCATATAAAGAAATTTAGGGTATAGTTTAGATACACCAAGGGAATCGACTGTTAAAATAAATTATGGTGAATGCTCTGGGAGGCAAAAAAAAAAAAAAAAAAAAGACCACTGTTTTATAATGCTACTAATCAATTCCTAAATTATCTGTTTGATATGTATGAATTTCTGTGTCTTAATTAGCTGGAAAGTAGGCCAACCAAGTATAGGGTGCACTATATCTATATCCATCTATAAATAAAGCTGGGACCAAAAACCCCGAGTGCTAAAGGAAAAGGCAATGAAGTCCATGCCGAAAACATTACCCTGGAGAAAGTGTGTAGATTTTAAGAATCCTCGAGTTATGATATACATGTTGTCTCTAAGCAAGAAGATTTTACATATACAATGAAGAGGGCTAAGTGTATATTTTCAAGAAGCTTCAAAGGTCTAAGAAAATACAATTTTCTGAGAGTAAGCTGAATAATTCTATTCAATAAGAGCCCAAGGGCCTGGGGCCACACTCTTGTCTTGAAAGATGTAAGCTACCCGAAAGTTAGAGGAAGCCAATTGAACCTAATGGACAGCAGAAAGCTGCGGCTCAGGCAAGGTGGAAATGGGACACTGGGAAGCCCTGTGAGTCACACAGGGACATGTCCTAGCACAGGTTACAGAGAGAAAAAGAGGACAGAGTCTTTCTACCTCAAAGTGCAGTGGCTCTTGGAATAGAAGCATTCAAATTAGGAGTCCTTGAGGCAGGAAAGACCACATCCCAGCTGGGCATGTGGTGGAAAAGCTTTGGGATCAGCACAGCATGTTCTGGAAACAGCTATCAGCACCTGTTTATAACTGCTTTCTTTGGACAGTGTCATTCACTGAACCACAGAGACACCAGCGCCAATATTATTATGATAGCAAAAAATGGAAAACAAATGTCATTTACTCTGCACTTACTATAAGCCAAACACCAAGCCAAAGCTTTGTTTTCTTTTTTTCATTTCCCCTGTACCTTCACAAGCTTAAGCACCTTTCGGGGTGACACCATGTCTACATTGTTCATATCCAAAGAGTGTGGTTACTTAGCGGCTCTATGTCCTTCCTTGTAGCATCCGGTGACCTCTGGACACTTCCTCTTTTTTTCCTGTCAAATATAGTATACCTTCTACATTCATTTCTTAGAAGTTAGTTTTATTCTCATCCATTTGACTTATTCTGTTCCTCAACACTACCAAGAAGAACACTTGGCAAAAATATTTGGAAAGAAGGCTTCTAATGGGTTGAAAGTCAGGCCAATTGATCTCCAAAATCTTAGTTTTCTTTCTTTTTAAAATATTTTAAATATTTATTCATTTATTTTTGTATTATGGCCGGCTCAACCTGAACTGGGGGTGGGGCTGGCGCAGCATGTGGTGCCAGGGATTGAACCGTAGTCCCTGCCGCCACCTAAGCATTCCTAAGCAGGTGCTTTTAGGCCACTCAGCCATTCCTCCAGCCCCATAAAATCCTCATTTTCTAAGTTTCAAGATTCACAAGGTTTAGCATGGATCCTAGAGCTCTGGTACTTTACAGGTCATGGAAGAAAAGCTTCAGATCAATTCAGCAATTTTCCTAAAGCTCACCATAAGGTGATCATAGTGATATATAGTGGGGTCATGCTTACAATTTTCACCTGTGTGGGTACACAAGAGGCTTGAGGGACGATTTCTTACCATGTTTTCATTAGTATGTGCACTCTCCCCCACTAGATTGCATCTGCCATTTTGGAATTAACTATTATAACTGGTAGCGCTTTAGCAGAGGGAGAAGAGAGGTGACGGGAAGGGCTCGGGGTACAGATAACAGACTTGGCCTACTGTCTGAAGAGGAAGCACCAAGCAATCCATGCTAAAGGCTACTGTCCTCCCCAGAAGATTCCAGAGCCTTGATGAAAGGAGGGAGTTAAGGCAGTGTCAGACACCCAAGAAAAGTCGGGATGCTTTTGGTCTCCCAGGTAACCCTTAAGTAGGGTAGCCATCTCACATATTGTTGAAGGTGACATTTTGAATAACTGCAATTGGTAAGCAAGTGTAAATGTACACTGCCCTTTCTGAACCTTTTGAAGGGATGCTCTAACTGTGATGTAAGAGAGGGAGAGACACTCCCTAAAAAGTAGGAACAAGGCAGGAAAACATGCTTTCATTTCTGAGCAAAGTTTCTGGACCAAGCAAGTTCCCCAAAGGAAAGATAAGTTAAACAGTTGACTGCTTTTAGTAATCAAAAATAAAACTACATTCTTTATTTCTTACCAGGTACAGAGCAATGTTCTCTTGCCCTTTTTAAAGAGAAAACATCTTATTTGATCACTCCCTGGATGTTTTCTCTACTCCACTGAGCAGAATTTTATGCCCATTAATATTTTAAGAAGAAATATGGACTATGCTCAGCTTCAAAACTGGGTGATATTTGTTGCTCACAATTTGAATCAAGCAATTTTATACCACTGATGTTCTCCTGCTAAAGTATTAGGGTAGTATTTCTTCTGAAATTGTAAAGGAATCCATTCAGTTTGGGTACTTATATTGATGACAGGCAACTACTGTCCTAGCCAAGGCATTTGAACATGAAAAGTCAGTATTAATATATTCTATTAACAACTGAAATTGCTTAAAGTAGGATTCACAAAAGTGAGAATATATATATATATATATATATATATATATATATATATATATATATTGCTCTAGATTGACCCTAGACTCAACTGACAATAGCTAAAGAATCTTTGTAAAGCACCTCTCAGAACCAGGTGCTTTTACTAGTGGAGAATTGTAGCTTCAGTCCCAGTTTTGGTTGTTAACAACAAAAAAATTGTTTAGTGAAAGTGGCACAGTGTGTTTAATGACTTTGATACATTAGCAACCTTAAACTGTCTTTCATTAGACATTTAGTTTTTATATCTTTATCTGGACATAGGAGCTTGCTTTACTATGATATTCTCATTTTATGGTTACTTTTCTGTAGAGGCCACACCATGTAGAAATATCTTGACCATTATCTTCTGTTCCATGAGGTTTTGAAAAGTTGCCCACTTATGAACTAGACAACAGCAGACAGAGGCAGTCAGTATGATTCACATTAACCTCAATTTGAGGAGATGCCGCTGAGCAAAGACAAAAATTGAGACGAGTGTGGAATGCAGCCCGTGTCTTTCCTTAAAGGGAAAATTTTACCTTCTCTTAAAACAAATTCTACCCTGAGGATGAAACAGAAGCTTTGCATAAAATAGCCCACGGACAGTCTAACAACTACGTGGAAGTATAGGCGTCAAATTTATTCCAGTATACCATTTGTTAGACTATGATTCAGGGACCATATGCTGCAGATCAGTTGGCATTTTTAAGAAACACAAATTGCCAATTATCACCTCACATTTACCAAATCCAAAAATTCAGGAAATGGTGCCCCGAAAACCACACTAGAGTGAGCTCTCAGAGTGACTCTGCTACATACTGAAGACTAAGAACCACAGCACATAGCCTGGACAATTGATCTATGCATGTTTAAAGTCCAATAATCTGTGATGAAAATAGCATTTGGATCACAAACGAAAAGTATATTCAGAAGGGGAAAATATGAGCATAACAATGTGGGTAATTTGAAAATGAAATACAGAGCATAAATAGAGACAGTTTATGGAAAGTAGATCTATTAAAATGAAAGAAAGGCTGTCACACAAAGAAAGCACTGCAGAAGAATTAAGATTCTCAAAATAAATGCTGGAAACACATCAACAGAGAGAAAAACGTGTTAAGATAAATGACAAGTACGTTCTATTGTAAAAGGTAAATGATCACTCACTTATCTACAAATTCGACTAATCTACCTAAGAATATTGAAAGAAGTGACTGAAGGAAATAGTTCCTTAATTTGTATTCACATGGAAAAGCAAAATAATTCTTTCTAGCTGCTTTTTTTTTCTTAAGAAACAAAAGCAGTACATTTTACTTTTTCTGCACATGCTTTATATTCTTAATATAGTGCATTTTACTTGATTCCCCCCAAAAGCTTTATTTTTCCTTCAAAATAAAAGTACACTAAAACCCAGTTTTATGTTTTTAAACAATAAATAAAAGGTGATCCTTTATATGATAAAATTATACAAATGTTAATACAGACTACTGAAAGAACACCAGCAACTTTTGAGGCATCCATGGGAAGGCTAATGTGCTAGACAGTCTTCCCACTGCTGGAATAAAGTAAGACACCAATGTCGTAAGGTGGTGGAGTTTACTTGGTTTCTGGTTATAGTGATATACAGTCCAGGCGTAGGGACCCAGGCAGAAATGGGCAGGTACCAGGGTATGACAGAGGAAAGCTGTGCCATCCAAAGACAGGAAGCCAAGAGAAAGGAAGGAGCTGGGGACAGGGATACACCCTTCCCGGCCGCATCATGGTGGGCCACTGCTTCCACCAAGGCCCTGTCTCCTACACAGCATGTTCAACTATGAGCTCTTGAATGCATAAATGCCATGATGAGGTTAGCACCCCCAAGATGCAACGACCTCCTGAAAGCCGCAACTCTGAACACATGAGCAGAAGGCACTGGAGTCTAAACTATAGAAAATAATAAGCATGCTCTTGTAGATAAAGGCTACCAAGCATAACAAACCAAATATTCTTACAGTATAACAGTTTGTACTGTAATAAAGGAACATCTGAATGGCTAAGGAAGAAAAATGTAGTTAAACAGAACTTTCAATGACTAATCCAATAAAATGTCATTCATATATAAAATCAGTGATTTATATTTGCTTATTTTTTGCAAAACTTCACTTTTCGTGTAATTTTTTCCAATGTATTTGTACAAAATGATGAGTTCTTGGAACTGATCAAAAATAAAGAGAACAGAGAGCCTTTCCACATCGTATATTATTTTCTTCAACTTAATTAAATTTACTTTAACATTAATGATTATTGTTAGTGGTCATCAATGAGTGATTTATAAAATTCTGATTTCAGTTTTTCTAGCGTTTCCTAGAGAAACATATTTCCTGTGAGCCTTCCATGATGCCAAAGCTAGTGGATGTATCCACTGATGATTGATTGCCTATACTGGCAAGAATCTAACTTGGGTCGGGATATTTTAGAAACTTTAATAAACGTAATCTTGGTCTGGACACTTTTAAAAGTGGTAATTTGTAAAACATATTTTTAACATTTAATTGTACAAAATAGGAATATATATATATATATATATATATATATATATATATATATATAATCTGAATTTGCTTTTTTGAGCTATAAATAAATTTGCCAGCTTAGTCTTGTTAATCTTTCACTTTCCATATTTTTACTTTACCTATAAAAAGGAACGCATCTTTTAACTCCAGCAAACAGACTCTGCTGTGAGGCCAACTGCATGCACCCAACCTAGAACTCTATCTCTGCGTGGCTAGGACAACAGTCCAGGGCTCAGCTCTGTAAGTTCTGGCAGCTCGTAAGATCTCACTGACCCAGGTTTATACTTCTAATCACACAGTTCTAATAGAAGCAAAAATGCACCAGGCATTTACCATGTGCGAAACACTAAGAGGTTCCAGGCATTATCTCATTAGCATCTCACTTCTCCTGGCACTTCAAAAGCTGAAAATTCCTTCCTTTGAAAACTAAAATTTGGTCTCTTAAATTGTTCAGAGTTTTATCTTCTTGCTTTCTTCTCCATGAAGAAAATTCCATCTGAAGAGTCTATGCTTTATTGATTAAAGACTGCTTATTTTTCCAGGTCTTTTTCAATACAATAAATGGGAAGAAACACCATATAGACGGGCTCCACAGGAAGAGTGCATGGTGGAAAATGCTTGGAAGCTTCACTATTAAGGTGTTCTAAAGGCACAGAATGGCTTTATGTTATATCCTGTTTAAGCTTTGCTGATTTAACGTAAGCAGAATTAGCCTCTGAGCCTGCCTCCATTCCATTTTGCTGTGTGCCTGTACTTCTATGGCTCAGTCTCCATATGTCTTAGTTACCTTTTACCCATTGCTGGGACAAATACCCGACACTCAAAATGAAGGAAGGAGAGGTTTATTTAGCTCACAGTTTGTGGAGCTTTCAGTCCATACTGGGCTAGCCCAACACTGAGTAGAACAGGGCAGACAACATCCAGTTTATGGTGGAGGAACAGCAACAAAATGGTGACAGAGGCAACCAAGCAAACAGGGCAGCAGAGCAACAGCGTGAGTCTGTCTCTCTGTCTCTCTTAATATTACATTCAGGAAGTCTGCCTCATCCTATCTGCCTTAGGCTACACCCATAATCCCAGAAGTACTTAGACCTGTAAACTCATCAGTACTAAAACACATAATCCTAGGGACCATGAATCAAGTCTCAAACTCTGGAAGTCCCCGCCCCATGATTGCATGAGGCTTTAGGAGGACAACTAGACATAAACCATAACATTCCATCCATGGACTCCCAAAGTCTCATGCACATCCCTTTGTGCAAAAGACATTTTAGTTCATGTTGAAGAGTTGCTGAAGTCCCAACAGTTTCAGCATTGCTGAAAAGTCCAAATCCCAAGTCTCCTCCAAGATCCTAGGCAAATTCTCAACTATGAGGTGCTATCCAATAGAAAAGTTAAACATATCCAACATAAGGCATAAAATAAACATTACCATTAGAAAAGTTGCAAACAACAAGGTAATATAAAACACTGGTCCCAACATAAGTCCAAAATCCAGCAGGACAAACATTAAATCCCATAGTTCCAACTGGAGCATCCGAAGCAGTCTGCACTGCATTGTAAGCTCCACACAGCTCTAACCCTAAGGCACTCTAGGTGGTAATTTTCATGACTTCCCTCTCAGCCTGGCTTTGCTACCTCTTTGTATGATCCATGTTCCTGGCTTTTTCAAATTTCTGGAGTTTCCACTGAATAGGCTTCTCATTCTCTGCTTCACACACTGCCCTTTCAGGCGCACACTGTCGGGCTTCCTAGGTCTTCTTCTGAAATCGAGGTGGAAACCTTCTTAAACTCAGAACTCCCGCATTCTGCATGTGCCTATGTGGATGATGCCAAGGTTTGCTGCCAGCTGTAGCTGTAGCCAGGCTTCCTTCTCTCTTGGCTGTAGGGGTTGGCGGCCTAGATCACTGAGCACTCTGATCCTGATTCTAAAAAGCAAATTCTCCATGCCAGCGCCATTTTGGAACCTAGTTTGGCTGCTGCAGCCATTCTGGTACTTTGGTCTTTGAAATATCTCTTAAAAGATTAATCAGTCCATGCTTAATTTGAGTCTTAGGCAAAGTATCTGGGCACAAGCAAAATCCAACAGACTTTCAGCCAATCATCTGGAGTTCAATGACCAATGCTGTCCTTTTTCCCAGTAGAAACCTCCTCAGCCTGGTCTTTACAGGCAGACTTTCTGTCAGTCTTCTGGTCTGAGCTCTGACCAGAATCTCCCCTACAGAACAGCCGAAGATTTTCCAGTGCTCTGCTTGTAGGCAACATCTCTGAACCTTTTCTATCTTTTCCCATAAGCCATTCCCGAAAGCTTGTAATCGATATTGTCAGGTATAGCCATAGCAATGAACCCACTTCTCTCGTACCAAATTCTGTCATAGTTACTTTTTTCTCGTTGCTGGGACAAATACCCAACACTCAGAATGAAGGAAGGAAAGGTTTATTTAGCTCACAGTTTGTGGAGGTTTTATTCCATACTGGGCTGGCCCAAGGCTGAGTGGAACAGTGCAGAGAGCATCCAGTTCATGGTGGAGAAACAGCAACAAAATGGTGACAGAGGCAGCCAAGCAAACAGGGCAGCATAGCAACAGCCTGAGTCTGTCTCTCTGTCTCTCTCTATATTACATTCAGGCTCTCTGCCTCAGCCTGTCTGTCTTAGGCTACACCCATAATCCCAGAAGTACTTAGACTTATAATCCCATCAGTAGTAAAACATATAATTCCAGGGATCATAAATCAAGTCTCAAACTCTAGAAGTCCCGGCCTCATGACTGCATGAGGCTTTGGGGGGACAACTAGACACAAACCATAACACCACAGAAGACCAAAAGGTCCTCAGCCCACCAGCAACATCCCTTCTGAAGAGGCAGCTCACACAGGACTTGCTGTTGAGCTCCTGTCTCTCTCATCCATTTATCCTACTATAGTGCCACTGCCACCCTAGTTTGTGCAACTCATGGTGATATTCTTGCTTCTCCAGACTATGGAGCAAAGCTAAACATTTTACTCCAATTTTCAGCTTTTTATCTATTGATATCATTGTTGGCCAAAAATTGAGCAAGTACTTGTTTACAGTCTTGATTTTGAAGGTAAAAAAGGGCAGATGAATTATAATGCAAGGCAAAAAAAGAAATCAAACATCTTGTGACCAAAATTGATCTCTAAAATGTAAGCAAACAGAACATGACAGAGACAGAACTACATAGCAGTTCCAAAGCTGAAAGCATTGGATAGCAAAATTCAGCTTCACTGATCAACCTCAAATGGTCAAAATCCAATGTCGATGTAACAGTTTTTGTCAAAATAATCAATAGTTGTATTTTTAAATTAAGATTATGGAGGTGAAGACAACAGTGGGACAACTCACAAGTGGGGGATATGAGGAACCTAATCTGTCCACGCACACTTTCATTCTTCCATTAGTAAGACTATGAACAGCTCAGACAAATTCAAAAGATCAAATTTTATTTTCTATCAGCATGTTACATTAGACTCAAATGTATCAGTGAAAGGTTGCATTTATCAGCTTCAGCTATTATGTATTTGGTTGAATGTGCACTACCAAAGTGTGCTGTTTCTCACTTGTAACATTTAACTACTACTTACTATCATAGGCTGGTGTCACTGCTAGCTACTGAGAGGTGTCTGGTGCACTTCCAGTACTAAACCAGTGAGTCAACTATTGTGCTTTGATGTGTTTGTAGAACTTGGTGTGCAAAAGGAACATGACAGACATGTCCTGGAGAATGGAGACCCACATAGTCTTATAAAGAAGGGATCAAAGCAAATGACACAAGCCACCCCATCTCCCCTCTCAAACCTGAAAGAACAGGGTCTTCATATGGCCGAAGATGGGTGACATGAGGCCTTGTGTAGCTCCCTCAACACCACAAACATCTGAAGCACTCACTGCTGAAGATGCCCTGAGCTGAAGTTGGGGAGCTCGCATTACACAAAAGTTTAGTTATATTGTGACCTTTCTTTTCCAAGCACCTCCTGCACAATTCCATCTTGAAATATCTTTCTCCCTTGGCATCAGGAACTTGCCAGTCATACCTGCACATCCAACCTGAGCTCTGAGTGGGGGCTGGAAGAGCATTTTGAGCAGTTAAGTGCACCAAGGACCTGGAAACATACCCATGTAATAGTGGACACTAATAGGAGCCCGACGAAGCCCAATGGTGCAACTGAGCCCCACAACACTCTGACGCTGCTGAATGATCCATGTACTCTGTCCATATCCCAGAGTGTCCTTCTTAACTAAGGCACTCAAGAAAAGTGTGAAGTTCCCTTCCTAGCCTTATTATGTCAGCTGTGACTGTTCTATCTGGGTCAGTCAGGGCTGTTCCACCAGTACGACTTGAAGAAAACAGTATGTACACTGCATTCATAGCTTACTACACCGTGCCTAGAATTGCTTTCAAACCTGCCCTCATCCAGAGAAGCTGCACTTGCCTTGCACAGCACACACAGGCCCCAGCTGCTTAGGCTTCTGCAACATCTACAGGTGTTGCACACTGAATATGGAGATGAGGAAGTAACACAGACACTGCTCCAGTAGTGGTAAACCTACGGGACATGCAACACATCGAGCTTGCGGAACCCTCTCTGTTGGCAAGTGAGGCAAGCAGCCTCAGGTTTTACAAATTACACGATGCATGTATTAAAACAGCAAAGGTTGCATTGGTTGTGTAAAAGCACGTCAAATGCAAACTTTCACCTTTCAATCAAAAGCAGTTTGTGTCACTGAACATTCTGTTACTTTTTTTTTTAGACAAAAGATGAGATATATCATCATAAATATGAGATACTTAAATCCTAAGTATTGTACTGGTGGTACTTTAAGATAAATGAGAATCAAATATCTTGAAGGCAGGAAATTCAGAAAAATGCAAAAAAATGTTTTTTTTTTTTTAAAAATAAAGTTGAGAGCCTGTACAGACTAGATCAAGAAGAAGAAAGAATGTCTCAGGTGAAAGACAAGTATTTTGAAATAATATAGACCAATAATGAAGGAGAAGGAGGAAAAGAAGAACAGAATCTGCAAGACTTATGGTACACCATTAAGAGAACAAAGTCTGAAGTTTGGTTGTTTTATGGCAAAAATGAGAAAACCTACTTGACCACCTATTAGTGAAACCATTGAAATCTTGAGAAATAAATACATTTCCCGGTGCGGGAATCTCAAAGTTCAAAAGGCGCTCTTTGTAAAGAAGGACTTAGCACAACACCTATGAGACAAATAGATCTCTATTAGACAAAGATATGCAGTAGAAATTGTACGAACCAGAAGAGAGTAGAGAGGTCTGTTGAACCTTTGAAGATGAATTGCTAAGCAAGAGTATTAACAAATATTATTTTTTTTAGAACTGGAAGAGATATATTTTCTAAAATAGGGAACTTAACCCAGGAGTCCAGTCTAGTATTTACACAAACTCACTGCACTATTAAACATGCATAGATGTTCAATGAAAGAATGGAAAATGTTTTATGCAAAAGGAAATTTAATAATACAATGTAATAGCTATACATGCAGAGCACAGGAGCCGGGGTTCAGTTCCCAAAGTGCTGTGCCAGCCCTGCCCCCATGGCATAGTGAGATGGGGATGGAGACTGGGCAAGGTGGTGGGCTCCTATAAGTCCAGCACTTCAGAAGCTGAAAACAGGAGAATCACTATGAGTCTGATTTGTGTAGTGAGATCCTTTAGAACCTGTAAACTCTGTCCTAAATATAGAAAAAAAAAAAAGGAGAGTTAAAGGGAAAAAAGAAAAAGACTTCAATACAATAACAATGACCACATCATCCAGATGAAAATTCAACAAAGAGATACCAGAGTTAAATTATACTAAGGGACACACAGACCACTCCCAATGGACATTCACAGAGCAGTTCACCCAACACCTGCAGCATGCACGCTGCACATTCCCTGGAGTAGACCATGTATCAGCGCACTCAATGTCTGAACAAATTTTCAAATGTTAAGCTCATGTCATTTTCTTCTGTTTCCATGAGAAGAAAATTAGAAATGAACAAGGGGAGTATTGGAAATTGTACAAAAAATGGAAACTAAATGAAATGACATTGAATGCACAATGGGCACAGAAAAATCAAAAGGGAGACTTAATTATTTCAAAAAGATAAACATAAATATCTAAGGTATGTAGAAAAAACATTACTAAGGGAGAAATAATGATATGCACACACCTCAAAAAAGTAAAAGATCTCAAATTTAAAATAATTATGTAACACAAGATACTAAAAAATCAAGAATAAACAAATCAAAATTATCAGAAATCATTAATGAACAGAACATTGAAAAATATTGTTAGAATAATACAAAGCATAAGTTATTTATTTTACAGATGGAATTACAGATGCAAATCAACAACCTTGAAATGTGACTAAGAAAAAATTAAAGAGTAAATAAGTAAAAGCAGCAATATGAGAATGAGACATGACAACTGATATTACAAATTATGAAACAGTATTATGGGTATCTGTACACCAAACAATTTGAAAACCTAAAATATTAGACCTATGTAATGGAAAAGCTGATCCATGAAGATTCAGAAACCCTAAAGGAATAAAAAATGAGTAACTAGAATGAATCTGTAAGTTAATCTCTCCAACAAAAGCCCAGGATCAGATGCTGTTGAATTTCCCCAAACTGTTAAAGAAAAATAAGTCCTCGCAAAAATTCCCCCAACTTAAAAAAGAAATCTTCTAATCTCATTACACAAAGCTAGATTTACTTTCAGAATAAATCAAGCAAGAACATACACACAGACACATACACACACACACACACACACACACACACACACACACACACACACTCAAGACCAGTACCTATGATCAGAGATGCAAACATTTTTTTTTTCCTTTTTTGTGTATTTGGTACAGAGTCTCACTATGCAGCTTGGACTCATAGTGATCCTCCTGTTTTCAGACTCCCCAGTGCTGGGATTAATGTGGGTCTTGGGATGAAGCAAACATTGTTAATGAGGTACTAGCAAATCAAATTCAGATATACCAAGTAGATCACTCGTTATGAGCAAATGGGATGTATCTGAGAGAAGCAAGTATAGTTTAAGCAGCTGTAAATTTGCCCAGGGAAGACATCTCATGAAACAAATCATAGACAAAATAAAACATCTCCACAGGTGGAGAAAAACATCCTTTAAAATCCAACAACCCTTCATGACAAAATCAGCAAATTAGGTATAAACATAACACACGCATGCTCCAATATAATAAAAATGATACAATCAACATTCATTGTCATTCTCAGTAGTGAAAAATTGATACCATTTTCTTGACGATAACATGATGCAAAACAACAGCCATTATCACATTCTTATTATTTTGTTTAATAAAATCTTGTATCATTATTAATGCTCTTTTATATTATTCTGCATTCTTTAAAAAAAAACTAAAAGAAAACAAAAACCAAACTACAGTCCACCAAAAAAATCTGATATAAGACAAGGATGTTCACTTTTGTGACTATTAATAAAACATTGGAGGTATTATCAAGAGAAATTGGACAAGCAAAAGAAACATAGCGTACCCAAATTTAAAAAAGTCAAATTATTCCTGTTTCTGGATGGCATAATATTGTTTGCAGATAGAAACTTACGGGTGTCAACAAAAGACTGTTAGAATAATCAAAGAAATTCAGTTAAGTTGAAACATAGACATATAAAAGTCAGCAGAATTTTTCTACACCAAGAGTAAGCCAACTACAAAGAAATACCCTTCACTATAGCTTTAGACAAATTACACACCATAGAATCTGGCCAAGAAATGAATGAGTACTATGATGAAAATTATAGCAACGTGGTGAAAGAATTTGAAGAAAACATAACCCATTAATTTTTCCAGTCCATGAAGAATTAGTGTGTTAAAAATGTATAAAAATTTAATTAGAAATAAGTTTACCCATGTGGACCCAACTGGTCCTAAACAAAGGGGACCAAAAACAGGTAAATGTTCAACAAATCATACTGGGATATCTGTCACCTGATTCACATCTCTTTAAATATATATATTTCCATTTTAATCAAAATGGATCAAAGACCTTAGTAAAAGTCCAGAAACTATGAAAGCACTGGAGGAAAGCATGAGGTGCTTCAAGACACCAGTGTAAGTAATCCATTTGTTTGTTTGTTATGACTTTGAAAGTACAACCAGCAAAAGTGAAAAACAGATGAGTGAGATTACATGAAGCTAAGCAGCTTCTAGAGCACATAAATTCATAATCAATAGGCGAGAGACAAAAAAACAATCAGTAGAGGGCATTTACAACACGTTTCCTCTGACGAGGGACTCATATCAAAAATCTATTAGAGACTGAAAAGTACTCAAATTACTTTGAGTACAAATTACACAAAAATACAAATAATCACATTTCAAAATAGATGAATGATCTGGACACATTTCTCAGAAGAATATATACTAGTGACTAATAAGTGTATGGAAATTTTGAAAGGCCAGCTAAATAGCTCAGCAGAATAAAGCATCTACAAGCAAGCTCAGGGTCTGGGGGTTCAATCGCTGGGTCTGCTGTCCAGATGCACGCTGAGATGGCAATTGACAGTGGGCATGGTGGCATGTGCCTGTAATCTCAGCTCTTGAGAGGCTGTAAATTGGCGGATCCCTATAAGTCATATCTAGTAATGAGACCCTGAACACCCTGTAGGCCCTTCTCTAAAGTACCAAAAAAATTTTTTTTTTGAATAACACTAATTATCAGGGTAACATAAATAAAAACCATCATGAGACACGATCTCCTTGGAGGAAGATTGACTATAAAAAGCAAAGCCACAGTAATCAAACCACAGTGAGGCTACATACAAAGAGAAACACACAAGCACTCTTTATAGAAAATACAAATTCATACAGTTATTATGGAAGATCATATGAAGTTTTCTCAAACAATACAAATAGAATACCACATGGCCCACCTATCCCATTAGGAGGAAATTACCCCAATGAAATGAACTTGTGCTTAGAGCAGCACTGTTCACAGTAGCTTACTTATGAAACCAACTGCCATTCCAATAGTGCACTGATAAGGAAAGAATATGACTGATCACACAGTGCTGCTTACCTACCTAGACTAGCACAGTAAATGAAATACCATGGCTTATATTAAAAATAAACCAGCAAACTGCATATTGTTCTTGTACTTGTATGCAGAACAGGATGTTTTGGTCACTTAATGCCCTAATGATATAGCATGTATTTTCAATAGCAGAAGTTCTTTTTTTTTTAATTGTTTGGGTTTTTTTTTTTTTACTTTTTATTTTTACTAGAAGATAAAATTATAAGAAGGTTCAAATCAACAATTGCCCACTGGTATCTAACTGCTATATTTCCTACAAGAAAGAAAGTTAAGTGGACATTATATTGAAAGAAGTACTACACAAGGAGCTGGCTCTCCTTCCAAAGAACCTGCACTTTAGGGCATACAGAGCTTTAATTGGAAACTTAATACTATTATGTATGCACTGTCATACATGCACAAAGAAGGCAGTAAGCATACAAAAATAACACAAAGTTTAAAAAAAAAACGTGTCAGAGAAGCATGCACTAATCACAAACGTATTAACTAGGCTACCAACATCCATCTTCCTAACAAGGATGGAAGAGAACTGTCATGATATTCTAAACTGACAGAAAAGTGGAAGATGCTCAGGCCTTTATGAGTATGAAATTCAGTTAGTATAGGATTGTAGAATAATGTATGGTCAATTAAAATACTACAAATTGTGCATTAAAGTCTAACAATCTTTTTTTCTAGTTTTCATATTTATTCTTAATTTGCTATGAAACCTGAATACATTACTAAGAGTATTCTGGAAAAATATCCAATAGCTACTCAGTGTGCTAAGATTGATTATGTTGCTCCATGAATAGCTAGTAATAAACTAACTTTCCATTAGCATATAAAGTGGTGATTCGTTTTTATACTGTAAAATAATATGACATGAGTGATGAATGGTAATTCTTTTTTGAGAACTAACCTTTTATTTGCCTCATCATCATAAAGGTTTCAGATTTAACCTATTCCTCATAGTTTGCAGTAGGTAGAGAACAGATTCCTAAGAAAACACAGTTCAACAATCTTCCTATGAGTGTAAATGGGAATACTATTTAATCAAAAGAATTCTAAATGGATGCTAAGGGTCAAGAAAAAAATGGTACACTCCAGGAAAAGACAAAGTAAATTTATTTGAAATAGCAAATCTACCTAGCACTCTGAGCATGAATATAAACACAGGAGAGAAAAATAGAAAAAGTAAGATGTCACAATTCTTGCCCTAAGGATCTCCCTCCATACACAAAAACCAACATAGTTATGACACGGGAAATCCCCAAATCTCTTGGGTATCCTGTCAATGAAAGCAACCTATTCAGGAGCCCATTCTGAAGATTTACATAAGTGAGGAATAAATTTCTGTCTCCTGTAAGAGGCAGATATTTCAGCCTATATAATAGTACTGAAGAAGTTAGGATAACTAAAGCAGAGGCTGTACCAAGTTTATTCAAAATTTCAGTGGCTCAACAAAACATCTTTTGTACATGACATCCAAGACTGATGCATCTTTCTTTCTTATACCCTGACTTCTGTCTGTACTCTAAGCTCCACAGTCAGCATGCCCTGGCCTCCATCCATCCCCCATCTCTTCTAGGGTCATTCTGTGGCTTCATAGGCAGCGTACACACCCACACTCAGCAGTTGGGAGGGGAAAGGTCATGGGACACTTTTGTGTGCCAGGCTAAGAAGTGCTACAAACTGCTGCTGCACCATTATTATGCTTTATTTTGGGACATAACCCCACTGTAGCAAGCACTTAGTGTACACCTTAACTTCCTACCTTACTACCTAGGTCAGAGTCTGTAAAAATATGATGCAACAGCAGAAGATCTGTCAACGATTATTAAACACCCTCCATACTTTGTGATTAAACTTCTATGACTTCTGAATAGTGATGGCAACTCCCGGAAGCATGCACACACTACATCAGCCTAACCTAAGTTTGAATGTTGAGCAGAGTAGAGCACGAACAGTATTGAACACAATAAAGATAATTACTAAACGTGAGAACGTTAAGGTGTATCATGTCATGAAAATCAGGCACGGATTCCACGGACAAGCTATCTGTGGTACAGAACAATTTGCATAAGAAAATAAAATAAATTTGGCTTTATTTAATCTCAGGCTACGAAGGCACTCTGATGTAAGTCACAATGAATTTTACAATTTCCATAACTGAAATTTTAATAGTTTAAAATATATACCTATGCAATTTTTAATTTCTGAACACTTTTATTATAGTTCCTGTCATTTCCGAGAAAAATTTCTATGTGAAGGCTAAAGTTTAGAAACCATGTCCAAATGTATGTCACTAACATATTCCAAAGTTTTCAATAGTTAGGGGCAAATCATTTTTATCATGCTCGAATAAGTCAGTTAACAGGATTTTTCTTTCATCTCTTTATAAAATTCCCCCAGGGGATAAAACCAAGCTCGGGAAGTTTCAGTCAACAGTGTAAATTGGAAGTTCGTGTTAAATAAGCCATAGAAAAATGCGCTTCAGAATGAAATTACTATCTCAGCCATTACCACAGGCCTCCACAGTACATTTACAATAATAGCTCCATTTTGTAATAACAACATATGCAAGTAACTTATATTTTTTTATTTTTAAATTTAACTAACATGCTGCAGGAGATCTTTTAAAAATCAAGAAGAATTCCTAATCATTCCTTCACTTTCCTAACCTCTTCAGATAGTATGGCAACAATGATCAGTACTCAGGTATTATAAAACACAAAATTGCTATAACAAGATGGGCCAGTAAAAGTAATATTTTCCTAATCCCATTTTTAAATAATAGACTCTTAAAAGATAATATAGTTTAATAAATATTTGCAATTGATTTCTTCCAGTAAAAAGAAAGAATCTTAGCACTGTTTCACTTGGAGTCTTGTTTTAGTGAAGAAAGCAGAAATAAGCGTTCCATCCGTTTGCATTTTTCAAAGAAGAGCACACATCTTCTTAGTAAAAAAAAAAAAAAAAAATTTGAAGGCATTTAACATATATTAAGAACAGACAGAAAAAATGAAATCTATGGTTTTATGGGGAAAGAACACAAGTAACATGCATCATAAAACATATATATGTTTAATGCCAAGAATGAAGACATTGTAGGATGATATCTGACAGTGTAAGTATGGACACTATAGAAGCAAGGGAGAGACCAAGCCCTACTGTGAGGTATTAAGAAACCAGTGTCTAAAAACTCAATGATGTAAAAGTGCCAGTCAATACGAGGGATGTTGCAGGAGAGAGAATTGCCAGGCACATTTGAAATGAGACCCTACAGAGTTTTAGACACTGATGAAAGTGCTTTTAGGACCAAGAGCAGCAACCATGGCATGAGTAACAAGCAAGAAGAGAAGCAAACACAAATTAGAAAAGGCCTTAAACATGAACTTGAACATAACTTAAAGTGAAATTATCAAGTATTTTTCTGCACAAAAATACTATGTCTCTGCTTCTTTTCAACATCAACACAATCTCACAAGATCCAAAATTCATCACTATACAGAATTTACAATTAATGAAATCAATGTTCTTTATTTACACTGATAAAATATGTTCAGTATGATATATCACAAATGTTGTGCAACTTACAATTCTATGTGACAATTGTTGCTTGTCCTAAATTCCAGTGTATCTGAGAGTCTTAATGATTTTCTTCCTCATGACATTGGGTAACCACAGTCCAGGGGTTGACAAATGATGATTCATATGGATGGTCAATTAAGGCATACAGAAGTGACAAAGCATGTGTGACACTATTTGAATGACAGTTGGGATTAAAGGAAGTTTGTCATGGCTTGCAGAACATCATTGAAGATTTATTTGCTTAATGTAATATTTAAGTCCTTTGAATAGCAATCGCTGAGAAGAAAACTTTGATTAAGCACAGGGTTAAGGAAGATTTATTTTTTCCTAGTGAAAAACAGGGTTAACTTCCAACATGAAAACATTTCTTCAAGCTTCTGCATGAGTACATAAATACACACACAATATATATATATATATTTGCAAAATTCATACATGCATATCATGCTTTTACTTATGAAGATAAAAATGATAGATTTCAGGATATGAAAACCCAAGATTTTCATTTAATCATTGCATGTTAAAACATGAGTACATACTTCTAAAAGGCTAATAAATATTTTCCTTTCAATACCAAAATAACCAAGTGTTAAAACTATAAAACATCTTCCTTAAATACTACAACATGTAATTACTTTGTTCTACTAACAAATTTTAGGCAAATAGGGTAAGGGCTGGCCAAATAGCTCATCAGATCCAAATGGCTGTTTAAGTAGACACCGCAGCCAGGGTTTGATCCCTGGTGGGCCGTGCTGGCCCCACCCCCGGGGCACACTAAGTCAGCAACTGAGACTAGGCATGGTGGCACATGTGTAATACAAGCACTTGTGAGGCTTGCTTGAGACAGGAGAATCACTACAAGTCTGACCTATGCCTTTCCCATGATTCAACTGAGCCACACACTACCTCCCCCCTCCACCACTTCCTAAGGTGAGGAACTGATGCTCTAAGTAAGGACCAGAGCTCCCCGAAGTGAACAATGGCCAGTGCTGACAACAGCCGGGTTCATATCCAGGAAGCCACTGTGACAAGCTCCTCCAGGAGAGCCAACAGCCTGCTAACAGCACCTCCTCCTCTTCTCCACATGTCCCCTTTATTTCATTGGCAGCAATCTTTCGGTGGGCCTCCCACTTCCTGCACTGCAAAGGTTCAGTTCAGCTGGGTGTTACGGGTGGACCCCCGCTGTCAGTCCACCACATCCACCTTTATATCCAGTAAGCTAAGGAAGCATGGGCTATCAGAGTAGGACAGAATGAAACTTACTAAAATCTTGTTCCTTAATTCCTTACACCAAAATGAATGCACAACTTGAAAAACAACATTAAGCATCCGATAAAATAATACCATTGATGATTAGTGAGCTGTGTTTAATTAGCTTGATAGGATAGAAACTTCCCAGTCTGAGGAACTATCCGTAAGCATTTCCAGTATTGCTTTGAGTACTTCCATTGGAGCCCTATGAAGTTATTATGCTCCAGTGAACTCTGCAGTTGAACATTTTACATTTTCACTTAGAAAGCTAATAATTATTTGAAAAGCCAAATGATTAGAAATAGGTGTACTTTAAATTTTAAGTTACAGCTTTATACTCTGAAAAAATGCTGAAGTTTTTAACCTTTTTTCTACACCAACTTGTTTAAAGCGAGGCAACATTTTGTGGCCCAGAATAGTAGTTAATTCCTTGGCTGATTAAAATGTCCGAGGAGCAACAAGTTTTAAATTCAGGGAATGTAGAGGCAAACTGACTTCAGAAACAAGATAACTGCCTGAAATGAAGTAATTTCTGGCTGACCTCACCTATGTTTTTGTTGTACCACCCTTCCTTAAAAATTTACAAGTGTAGTGTTTTATATGTGCATCTATCAAAAGAACCTAAACACGAAGTCTCTTCTTAGTATTTCTATCTATCCAGAGAATGTTATTATTTTATTTTATTTCATTATTTATTTTTTATGCATTTAATACAGGGTCTACAGGGTCTCACTACACAGATCAGACTTGTAGTGATCCTCTGGTTTTCAGCTTCCCAAGTGCTGGGATTACAGGCTTGTGCCACCACACCCAGTCTCAATCACCATCTCGGTGTGCTCAGGGGAGGGGCTGGCACAGCAAGCCGGGAGAATCTGGGTCCCAGCATCTGCCTAAACAGGCACTTTAATCTGCTGGGCTATCTGACTGGCCCCAGAGAATATTATTAAAAATCTTTTAATTCATATTTTATTCATGAAATTCAATGATTAATACATTTGGGTGGTTCCCATGGTAACATTACACCATTACAGTCAGTAGTGCATGGATTTTTGTCATTGGACTGCGAAAGTATAAAAGTTAAAGAATGTGCTAAAATTGAAAAATAGATGCTATAATAACCCTGTTTCTTTCTTTGCTTGGCTTAATATGTCATAAGATTAATCAAATTTATTGGTATTTTCCTCATTTTTGTTTATTCATCTAATAATTTCCATATTAGATTCCATTTGCATTTTTTGGATGATATTTTGTCTGTTTTAGTATATTTCTTTAAAAGAATTTTTTGAGGGTTAATTCACCACATTGTTTATTTAAAGCCTTTGTACTTTCCTTCTAATAAAAATATATAATATATACATACACCTATACATATGTACATAATAATTTGGTGAGAGTAGTTGTAATTTAGATGTTTACTTCTATCACACATTAACATTTAATTTAAACAGTACAAATTACATGTAACTTATATCTATTGATGTTGTACTATAAATATTTCTTCAATTGCCTTTTTCACAGTGGGTGCTTGTACCTAAAATTAGTTGTTACATCAGAAATATTTCTTAAAATTAAGCTCATACAATGCACTGTTGGGAAGTTATTCTCCTTGCCATTTCTGAAATGAAGGTTTAATTGGCTAGTATGTGGTTTGCAGTTACGTTAATTCCTGTTTGGGGATCATGCTTCATGGTGTGGTGTTGGCCACCAGATGGGAGGAATGTTCTATGTGTCATATGGACAGCTGTGTGGGCCATCTTTTGAAGACTGATGTAGAGGCCTCTTAAGAAGAAAAATACAAGTGAAAGAAGAAAAGGAAAGAAAGAAAGAAAGAAAGAAAGAAAGAAAGAAAGAAAGAGGCAATATACATATATATGATAGCTTAGATAACTCTAAGACTTTTGCTGGTCAATTGAAAGAAGCAGTTAATGTTTGTTCTTTTTTCTTCTCCTTTTTAATTCTGTATAGCTTTTTGAAACTGATTTTACATACTTATATCTGTTAATCTAAACAACTAATGTGAAGAAATTATGCAATATAACAACTATTGTTGAATTTCTATTTTGTTTAGCAAAATTTTGTATCATTTCTAACTTTCTTTGCTTTTTCATAATTTTTAAAAATAATAAAATAAAAAAAAATCTTGAGAGATTACAAAGTGTAAATATAAAATCATGTAATGCCCATATGTTTATCCATGGCTTTACAGAATACTTACAAATAATAAAATGTCAAGGTTGTTTTGACAAAGGACATTGCTGCACTGAGATGGAACCCTTGCATATGACGTAAGTCGCAGACTCTGCTCTGGCTCAGGGTCTAGGTCCCAGCCGTGCGTGCATGCTGCTGTGGAAGCGTTTCACAATTTTTGGCATGAATGCACTCACAGCTAACAGGCAGCATAGGCCTTTGTTCTCATCTTAGTAGCCTCAGGGACACAAGGATAGGTAGTCACGGGGGTAGTGTGAGAATACAAGTTAAGCATATGAAATGATACAACAGACTTTCCATACTGCAGTGTTTACATTTCAGTAACTTGCAGTTTAAAAAGTGGTTATTTTGTTAATGCTGTTAAAGAAATCCCACTTAGTAGAAGGTAGAAGTTTCCAATAGTAGGAGAACATCTTGAAGTTGCACCTGCATTTATTTTCTTTCATTTTGAATCAGGTTTTCAGGTCCTCTTTAATACTTTTCTACTGCCTAGCTCCTATGCTGAGAGCTCTTATAAGTTTTGCATCAAATTTTTGTGTTTAGACCTTCAGTTTGCTGATGAGTATGCATGGTCCAAGTACCTCAGCACTGAACTAAAATACTAAAAATGCATTTTTTGAATGCTTCAATTTAATAACTTTCTAAACTTGTATGAAACAATGTGAGACCACCCTGAACCCTCCAGAGACTCAGTTGACCCAGTAATCAGGCCCGGCATGTGAGTGAGACCACCCTGAGCCCATCAGAAACTCATTCGACTGAGCAACCAGGCCCTGCATGTGAGTGTGACCACCATGGACCACCCAGAAACTCATTTGACCCAGAAGCCAGGGCAGCATGTGAATGAAACCACCCTGGGCCCACTGGAAAATGATTCAACCCAGCAACAAAACCCAGCATGTGAGTTGAACTTCATCTATCAGACAGGCCCAGTGTGGAAAACTGCTGCAGAATTCCCTGCAGAGACTAGAAGAGACCCACCCAGCTGATCCAGGAGGAGAACATCTTGCCAGAGTGGCACAGCAGGTCTGCATCCAAGGGCTGCAGCAGGAAGAAGTGAAGCTGAGCTGCCAGAACCAAGCCACACCCACCTGGACAAGTTCAAACTTGGTAGATCCAGACTTGGTGCTAAGGTAAGAACTCTATCAACGCCCTAAACCCAAGGCAGGGCTGCACAAAATGAAAAAGAGAAGGAGCAAAATGTGATCTCAGGCCCTGAGCACACACAGAACAAATACAGAAGACAATAGTATAGAAGAAATTGGAAACCACACACCTGAAATCTCTGAAGTAATAGCATCTGAAATAAAGAAACAACTGCAGAAAGGCGTAGAGGAAATCAGACTGGAAATAATTTCTTAAATAAAGAAAGAAATATCTATAATAAAAGAAGTACTAAGTGCTTCTAAAGAAAGCACTGATTAAAACATAGAGGAGAATAGAAAAATGATGGAATCTATGAATGAACAATATAGAAAAGTAATAGAATGTATGAAGCAGATTGAATGTGCTATACAGGAACTTAATCCTCAACACAAGCTGGCAAAACAATTTCAATGAAAGTGAAAATAGACTTTCAGAACTTAAAGACACTATTACAGCTAATGAAGAGGTAAGAAAAGATATCTTAAAAACAACTAGGATGCTAGAAAAAATAATTCAACATCTTCAAGATGATTCAAAAATGAACAAAATAAGATTAATAGACATCGGTGAAAAAGGAGTCTGTACAACTGATATAAAAATAATATGGGCAAAAGTAACAGCAGAAAACTTCCTGAATATGGGAATACAATTTGACATTTAGGTAGCTGAAGCCCATAGAATTCCAAATAACATTAACCCAATTAAAACCACACCCAGACATATAGTAATGAAGTTACAAGAAGTTCAGCACAGAAACAGCATACTAAAACCACCAAAAGAAACAGATCACATTTAAAGGAAAACCCATTAGAATGATGATAGATTTATCTTTTCCATCCATGAAGTCAAGAAGAACATGGAGCAAAGTACTTCAAGTCTTTCAAGCAAACAAATTCCAATCCAGACTGATATACCCTGAAAAACTCTCTTTATAGTTCAATGGAGAAGTGAAATATTCCCATGACAAAGAACAATGAATTTCATGATGATAAAACCAACCATGCACAGTTTACTGAAAGATCTTCTAGAGAGGGATCCAAATGGCTACAACACTCTGAAGGAGAATGGAAAGAACTCACCAAATAGGGCAAACAATTAAACACAAGAGAAAAAGAGATATACAACAGCAGTCTTTTAACTATTCTTTTGAATACGGCAGCAAAATATTTCCATCAGCATATTCTACAAATGGACTTGTCTTTCACCCTATGGGTGATGATTCTGTCTGGGTCTACAGGGTGGATATCAAGGAAGTAACAATAGCTCAGTCTCACAAGTGACACCTGACCAGGAGTAAGCATCTTGGACACTATCTATGTCCACAACATACTAGAACTTTGTGTGATATCCTGTCCCCAAAATGTTAGAAGTTCCTGTCTATATTTGCTATTATAGTATTTATGTTATGTTTTATTATTAGTAATTCTTTACTATCATGGTTACTTTTTCTTAGTTTATATCTTTGTATATATTAACCTATTCAAATACTATGTGAGTACTCTGAATTGATTACAGATTCATACACATGGTATACAATATTCTGGCCTCTATGTTGGACTGATGATTTGATTTGAATTTTGGAATATTGTTTTGAAATATTTAATTTAAGTTTAATTAATTAATAAATAATTTTCTGAATATTGTTTAGTTATAATTTCTGCTTTATGATTCATACTATATCTTTGACTTACAATCTACTTATAAGACATGGTATGCTATTTTCTCCTAGTCTTAGAAACTTTAAAAAGAAAAAAAATATATATGTATACATATATGTATAAACAAGAGAGTTATAATAGTTATACAGTTTCTTTCTCTTAGTTCATTGAGAATAAATGTTGGTACTAGTATTGTTTAGACAAGATATCAGGTCTTGTCTAAACAATACTAGTTCTTGTCCTCTGAATAACTCCTATGAAGATAATAATATGCATGGCATTATTGTAACCATCCTACTTACTTGGTTTGAAACTGTTTCTTTGCTATTTTATATTTATTTCTCATAAAATGAATAAAAATCAAATCATGAAAAAAATTGCATGTAACATAATTAATGTATCCAATTATTTTTCTTCTTGATTTTTTGTATTTCAGTGAATACTTAGCAACTATGTTCGATGAAAAAAAAAGGAATTAAAATTTAAATGTATAAATGAAGTAATGCCAGATAAAAATAATGACACTTTTCACGTCCTTAAAACAAGACAAATAACAAACCCACACAATTCAGAAATTTTAAGGAACAAATTTATGAAGGGTTCGCTCACAAATTTGTTCCTATTTTTGAAACTATGGAAGGTTTATCTGAGCTGGAAACCAAAAAATCCCTGCCTCCAGGTATGTGAATGCCTAGGAATTATTTTTTCTCAGGCAGCCCTCAGCTGGCAAACTAATTAAACCAGAATCAATCCCAGCTTATATATGGAAAAATCACAAAGTTCTTACGATTATCAGTATAAATATGATCACCATGGTCTTAAACGGATAGACAGAATGATAAAGAAAAAATGATATTTCCCAAAGTGGCTACATGACCGAAATTCTACCTATATGAATCAGAGTGAGGAAAATATTCATTTGAAAGTGTGAGAATATTCAGTTCTTTGGGAAAAAAGAAATTATTCTTTTTTAGCCAGGCCTAAAGAGCTGAAATGCAGGCACCGGGCATGGTGGCGCACGCCTGTAATCCCAGCGCTCGGGAGGCTGAGGCAGGAGGATTGGTGTGAGTTCGAGACCAGCCTGGGCTACAAAAGTGAGCTCAGGACCAGCCTCAACTACATAGCGAGACCCTGTCTCAAAAAGACAAAAAAAAAAAAAAAAAAAAAAAAAAGAAAAAAAGAGCTGAAATGCAAAGAACAAAGGGTTATTGATAAGCCTGTAAAACCAATGGTTTACCTTGTGTATTGATAAGTTTATTGAAAGTGGTGACACTTTTTCCTTGCATTTTCTTCCTTTTGGACCAGAACATCTATAATCATGACTTTTTGTTTGTCTCACCATTTTATTTTGGACATATATATATATATATATAATTTCATATTTCATATATATATTGTTTCATACTTCATACATATAGTTTCATATTTCATGTATATATATATATATATAGTTTCATACTTTCACAGGAATACAGATAAGAGGAGCTTTGCTCACGGATAGATCATAGGTTCTTACCTATATCTAATTTAAATGATAAAATTTGAGACACTGAAACTGATGGAATTATTTGTAAGATATTATTACTTGAGTTGATCCCATAATGCATTGAGACTTTGTGGGACCTGGAAATGTAGTAAACACCTTCTGAACATGGGAAATTTTGTCAGTCTTTGGAGACGAGAAGGCTGATAGGTAATACGATGAACAGTGCTGCTCCTTTCCCACGCATCAGTGTTCTAATCTGGAAACTGTAAATTGTTGTAGTAAACGGCAAAAGCAACTTTCCATGTGTGACTAGGTTAAGGATACTGAGATGGGAAGATTTTTTCATTGCTCATCTGGGCTGGTCCAACCTCCTAACAGAGTCCTTAGTAAAATAATGTTCGCATAAAATTCACCATCAGAGAAGGGATACAAGGCAAAGAAGCAGTGGGCAAACAAAGAAGGAAATGTGAAGGACTCAGTGGCTGGTACTGGAAAACCCCAAGAAGTAAACGACCTCTGCAGTGTAAAATCGAGATAGAAAGGGAATGATTTCCTACTGCAGCTTCTAGAAAACAAAACAAAACAAACAAACAAAAAAAAAAAAAAAAAAAAAAACAGCCCTGCCAGTACCTGAGTCTCTGATCTCCAAAACCAGCAAACAAACAAACCAAAAAAATATGTGTTGCTTTAGGCCATTAACTTTACAGTAATTTGGAAACAGCAAACCAATCTAGTAGCTTTTAAATTTGGTATGATAATTTTCTACTAATGTACCATAAAAGGGTAGAGTTGGATGTCCCAGAATTTTAAGAGTATATATAGCAAAGAATGTGTTTCATGAAACTTGAAATCTTAGTAATAATGTCTGCTGCTGACAGTCTTGTGGAAATGTGACGACTATGGCAGGGCAAAAGTGAAACATCTCTTCATTCCAACAGGATGGATTGTGCCTGGTTACCTAGCAGAAACATTATTCAATAAATACACACTGCTCTTAGATAGCGCAATTTTTCTTAACTGCGCAATGGCATCTGAAAGTTGAATTAGAAATAGTTTATTTAGACTTTGAATCCATTACTGAAAATTATGTTCCCCTTCGGCAAGGCACCACTCTTCAATTATCTCATCAATTTAATTTTAAAATTCCTATGAACAGCTTTTAAAAGCCACTTCATTTCTTACAGGGCAATGAGATATTCCATGTCTCAGGAAATAATATATATTCAGTAATCACTCTATAGCATGATTTATGTTTTTAAAGGACTTTTAAAACTATTTTAGAGAGCAATGGTAGAAAAATATTTATACGTGCTTGAAGGCATCCCTTACCTGTGTAACAAGTGGCTCCAACAGTCTTTCCACTGTCAGTGTCCTTATTTCCAAACTTTTGGGGTCCCATTTTAAAATGATAGGTGAAGTCGCCGAAGTCATGCTCCCTAAGGGAATACACACCATCAGTGCGCAATCAGGGCTGTGGAAACAGTTCTTTACTTTGTATGATAAAAACAAAGAAACTACTGAAAGCTGGGACACATTTGAAGGTCACATATTCGGTTCAACTATGTCAATGTAGAGACTGGAAACTCAAAACCACTACTAAGTGTGGTGCGGTGCCAGTGTTGCAAGAAAACTCTAAGCATGCTAGGCATGTCTGTGAACTCCTCAGGCCAAGGCCCTAGACCTCGCTGTCACTAGGATATTTATTCACCTAACCTTTAGTATTGACATCTACTGACTGTCTGGTAAGAAAGGCTTTAATCTTGACCTTAAAGGACAGACAGAGCTGCATCAAGGAGCCGGTCTTTTCATGTGACACATGGGGTACACAAGTAAATAGACAGGGTTGAAAGGAAGAACTGATGCAAGGAGTCAGTCTACAGAGACCGACAGATACCAGGAAGTAAGGCCAGGCCATCACCAGATGCAGGAGGCTACATCATTTACAGAAGACTAATTTATTTTCTTCACAAATGACCAGAAAGAATACCAGTGTCCTTGGAGTAAGCCTTTCATTCTCTTAACTTGGAAAATTACCTCCCAAACTTGTTACTCAGGATTCTGAAAGGTGGCTTGCAGCTATGCACATATTCTCTGACAACTCAGGGCATTAATGTTCTTATCCCCCAAGACTGTCATCTGATAAAGTTATTTATCTGACTTACAAATAAGCCTCTATTACCTAAGAACAGTTGAGAGGCAAATAGCAGCCTCCCACATATGAAACATAAAATATGGCCTTGGTCTCAAGAAAATAAATTATACATTCTATCAGCAGTATGTTTCTCATCCAGAAATTGCCGAATCTATTTTGACATATAACCACTGGACAAGCAACCTTAGATGGCAGAAACTGCTTCTGAATCATTTGCCTTAATACCACCATAAATCAAACTGTCTATGGCTCTCCTTTTCTTTTGAATCAATGTCCTCACTCAATTCTATCCTTATAAATCAATAGAGATAATTATTTCTACTAGAATAAACACCATTAGGAAAGTCTATCACAATAGGCAGAGGGAGTGAAGTGCTTCTTTACTAGCTCTCCTATAGCTCATCATTCTGCAAAAAGACCCAAGTATTTTGCTTGAGGAGAAGGAAGAGAAAGAAGAAGAGCACAAAGAGGAAGAGGAAAGGTGGAGGAGGAAGAGAAGGAGGAAGAAAGGGAGGGCAAAAAGGGAAAGGGCAAGGAAAGGAGAAAGAGGAGGAGGAGGGGGTGGAGGTAAACACACATCATCCTGGTCTTTTAACTCTGTTCAAATGCCATGTTTTAAATCAACTTTGCACAGCAGTCCAAGTGTACAGAAAAAAAAAAAAAAAACAGATTTGGGGTTCTTTACAAGAATAATAGTTGGCACTTACATGTGGCCTGGCTTCCAAAAACCTAAAAACACATCCTATATTTCCCACTGACACTAACAAGTGCCACAGCACAGCTCTGACAGACCCTGATTCCTGCAGCTGGGCAGCACACCTTCTCAACCAGGGAGGATAAGGAAGCCCTGTTCTTCCCACACAGCTTGGATCCCTGCACCCTGATGGTGCCAGAACCACCTCATTAATCCTGTCCCAGAACTATGGCAGAGTTATTGTAAGTTTTGGGAGAAGTTCTCTGGAAAACATTTTTCAACTCTGATGGGCTAACTAGTGCTGTGGTAGTGAGGAAGAGTAAAGTTGTGCTGTGGGATAGCAAAAGAACCAGTAGGGAAGTCTGCTGAACACAGCAGTAGTGCTGCTGCATTGCTCACACATGGTAGTCCATCCTGACTGTACGATGCGCTTTTCTTGCTCTTCTTACTTGGCACCAACCTGCTCTGCACTTTCTTTTCTTGCACTTAACAAAACTTCGCCACCACTAAAAAGACAACATGTTAGGAAAGGGTCCTGAGCGAAGCGGCATAAGGGATTTCCAGTCTGCAATGGATATGCTAGTTTGTACAAGTTGGTGGATCAAAGAAAGCTAACAAAACCCTTTGCACATGTTCTAGTACAGCACTGTCTAAAATTGACATTAAAAACATACTGGAGTGAGAACCAAAAATGCTACCGCAGTCACAACACAGAACCTGAAATGGCACACTCAAAGGAGAACGCAGTGACGTTCCTACACAAGCGGGGCCATACCGCTACGAGCCCACGCTTCTACACAGACACCATCAGGCAGCTGGGAGCCAAGAGCAGCGAGAGCTCAGCCCCTGGGTTCTGAAGGTCACAGAGGTTTTATGATTCTAAAAATAAAAGCACAACAGTCCTTAGGTAAATCAGTCAACTGGTTCTATCCCTTTGAAGACAAATCTCCTCAGTCATTTCTTATGACACCAATAATATTCAATAGCAAAAGGCAAGAACAGTTTCTATGGCACGAATTTGATAAGGAAACAAATCTAGAAACTTTACTCTAGAAACTTGATGTGCAATTCTCACCCAATTCTGAAAATACTGTTTCTGATATATTTGAGACTGAAAGTAAGACTTATATCCCTAGCACATCTTTTCACCATTTGTTTTACACTCATATTAGTAAAGACCGGACTGCCAGGAGAGATGGGTTGAAGAACCCCTACTTCTAAACCTAGAATGCTAGCACATACAAGTCCTGATGAACTGACACAAGAGGATTTCTTATCTTGAGGTCAGAGACTGAACATTAGTTATAAGAAAGAGAAGACACAGTTTTCACGGTAGCGCACAGGCTGGTGTAACTCTTGCAACCTGCTCTTTCAAAAGAGAATGCTTGCCCTGCTATGTCGAATTCACTTTACTGCTTTCTAATATGTACTGGTCCCTGTATTAGAAATGCTTCTGTATCAAGGTCCTTGGTCAGTTAAAACCGCATAAAATCAGGAAAATGTATTCCCAATTTCCTAATGAACCACGGTCTTCTAGATCACCTACCAACCTTTTCCTTTAAATACCAGATAAGGGAGCAGAAATAAGATTCTGGTGTTGTCTAGCCAAAAGAAAAGAAAATCACACGGCACCCAAGTTAATAACTAAGCACTGACCACTGAGCATGTGATCCCATTCTAAGCACATGCAACACGACTGACTCTTAGGTGAGATTGTCATCACAGTTGGCTATTTAACACTTTAAAATTGTAGTAAGGCCTAGAAAATTCACAGGATTGCAGAAGTAGATTGATAGCTTGAGTCCAAAGTCATTCTCTGTGTCCTATTAATCATGAAAACAGAATGCTTCTCCCCCACAGACAGACAGACAGACAGAAAGACAGACAAACAGACACACACACACACACACACACACACACACACAGATACTGGGCTCTGGCTAATGGTATGCTAAGAAACAAAACAAGAGATGTTTGAAATGCGCTCATTTTAGTAGGACTGACTGCTGCTGCCGCTGTCTTCTGCTATGAAAATCACATATTAATGTTGGTTGGAAGAAGAGAGAAAGCCACCAGACCAAACCGGAAGCCAAGGTGCAGCGAGAGTCAGGCCCATCTGAAGTACATCTGGTCAGCCAACTCCCAGCCAAGGCTTCAACACAAGGTCAAGAACAGCATGCTTTCTGTTCTCTGTGGCATTGGCCATTCACTGCCACTGAGCATCTGCCACCTACCACAAGGACACGAAACAGACTTGTACATGAGTGGAAGCAATACAGTTATTCCACCCGATGATATTATCCAAGTCATTTTTCCCTTCAGAGTTTCACCTCCTCAAATGAAAAATGAGTAAAGTAAACTCTTGAAAGGATGTTGCAGGTCCAAAATAACTTGGTGAGTGGAAAGGGTGCTAGTAGTTCTAGAATTAATGTTTATATTTACATGATTTTCCTTTATCCCTAAGAGAAATAGGAAAGTACCATTTAACATCGAGACTCAGCTTTATACTCCAGTGTGTGGCACAAATAAAAATTTACATAAAAAAGAAGACAAGAGAACAAATCAATTGAATTATACTCTGAATAAGTTATATTACCCTGGTAAAGGGAAATTGGCCTATATGATGACTCATTATCTGAGTAGACCTAATATAATCAAATTGAGCTGATCAAAAGCAAAATATTTAAGGTATGTGCAAGAGGACATCTAATGGGGGAGAGAGACTGGAACTCAACAGAATCTGACTGACCCAGTTGCTAGAGGAGCCACAGAAAAAGCATGAAAAATAATTCGAGCAGCTTCTGGGTGCTAAGAGTGTGATCTAGCTGAAACCATGAAACATAAGCCTCACGCTTCAAACCACCTGCAACTGAATTTGGTCAGAATGTTGAGCAAGGTGACAAACAAGCCTCTAGCCGGGCGTGGTGGCGCACGCCTGTAATCCTAGCACTTGGGAGGCTGAGGCAGGAGGATTGGTGCAAGTTCGAGACCAGCCTGGGCTACAAAAGTGAGCTCAGGACCAGCCTCAACTGCATAGCGAGACCCTGTCTCAAAAAGACAAAAAAAAAAAAAAAAAGCCTCTGTAAGGGACACAGTTGGGTGTCAATATATTGTTCACAGGTCTGTTAAATCCTGAAAAGGTCCAGTGAAGCCTACTAGGGCTTCTGACTATTAGATTCGAAGGGGTAAAAATTCTGCGTGCCTTTTAAGATTCTGAGCTCTTTGTAAATTGTGTTTTCTTCAGTCACCTCTTTTTCTACCTAATTAAATTTAGTTGTACACTACTGGTGTAGGTTGTGCTCATAGGGTCCCAAGTTGGATATCTGGTAATAAAGAAAAAAAGAAACAAGACAAAACAAAACCCATATGCATCATGGGGAAATTGCGCCTATACATACAATATATTGATTCTGCCTTTTCTTCCCCATTTCTCCTCTCTCTTCATATCTTCTTCCTGTCCTTTATAAAAACTTTAATTATACTTTCTACTTCTGTTCTCTTTTTCATTCTCATTGTGTACCACAGTGCTACAGCTTGTATGTAGACATCCACTTAATGCCTCATTTGGTAATAGGTCAGGCTTTTCAGAGGTGACTGGGTGCGCAGTGTGTGGTGCTGGGACTGATTCATGGCACAATGCTAGGTTTAAGGGAACCTACGCTGAGCGTGAGTGCTGTCTACCCTAAGTGTGTAGCCTCAATAGAATATAAAGAGGATCAAGTGCAGCTTGTTGGTGCTTGCTGCTTTGCATGTTCGCTACTTTGCTGCCTTCTGCCCACCATGAACAACTTTTACACTGTCACACTTCTCTACCTGCCAGCCTGCCTTGTTGCTAGCCAACTCTGGACTGAACACCCATGAACTGTGAACTGGCAAAATCTTTCCTTCTCTCACTTTGTGTGTTGGGTATTTTGTCTCAACAATGAGAAAAGTGCATAAGACATGCACTAGCAGGAAACTACCACAAGTGGTTCTCAAATATGTGTGTGTATTATTATTTCTTTTGTTGCGGGGAGGTCTACAGGGTTTTCAGGGTTTCACTAGTAGCTCAGACTCATACTTACCCACCTATTTATAGCCTCTCAAGAGCTCTGATTACAGGGGTGCACCACTATGCCCAGTCTCCATTGTTGCCTCACCACACGTCAGGGACAGGGACAGCACTGTAGGCCTAAGGATCCAATTGCTAGCCCCTGCTTGCAAGTGCTTTAATCCACTGGGCTATTTGGCTGGCCTGTGTGCATATTGTAACCACCTGTAGCACATGTTTGTGCTCACACTGCTTGGACTCACCCAGACAGTTAAGGGATTTTCTGATTTAATTCCCCTGGTGTAATCTGAGGATATACATGTGTAACAAATTTGTAAGTGATGGTGCTGTGTATGACCAGGAATCATAGTCTGAGCATCAACATGGCAAAACACAACCACCATCACCATGCGAACATATAAGCACTGGTCAGCAAGGCATCAGGCATGCTGTGGAGACCAGAAAGCCAGTGATCATAAACCTTCTGTTATCTATGCAGGCATTACAGAGTAAAGTTTCTAATTAACATGTTATCTTAAACATGTTAAGATAATTTTTACAGTGAATTAAAGAAAGTACTTCTAATATCCAAGTACCTTATTGTTACAGGCCTTTTTTAAAAGTTGAACTTGCAGCAGTAATAAAACATATTCTGATTCCCACTATTTTTACTGGACGCCAGGCCTACATAGAAGAAACTGACACAGGAATATTTTGCACATTTCCTAGTGTTGCTTTCTCCATGGAAAAGACCGGGGAAACTGAACAAAGTATAGAAAGTCTTGCTTATTTTTCTCCATTAACAACTTATGTTAAGTTTACATTTGTTTTTTCTTTGTAGTTCAGAACAGGGTCTACAGGTTTTACAGTGTCTCACAACATAGATCAGACTGGTAGTAATTCTCCTGTTTTCAGCCTCCCAAAGTGCTGGTGTCACAGGAGTGTACCACCATCGCCATTTCAGCACACCCTGCAGGAAGGGCTGGCATGGCACACTGGGTATCGAACCTATGCTGCTGCACTCTGTCTAAGAAGGTGGTTTAATATGCTGAGCTATCAGGCCAGCCAATCTTACATACTTTCACATTAAATAGTGCAAGAGTATCACCCATCCCTCTCCACTGCACAATAAGTATGTAAAGGCCAGGCTCAGTGATCTGAGAGGACACCCAAGAGGCAAGTCACTGCTGCAATTGTAGGGTGCATCACTGTGATCACTCAAATTTATAAGATGTGCAATTTCCAAATGATATTTGCTACTGTTGGCAGGGGTGTGGGGGGGATCGCAATACTCGCAGTCAAAATGAGGCTTAATGTTTGCCCCAAGCTTTATAGCATCTATAAGGCCTCTACTTATTCTAAATTCTTATCCTTTGATAAACTACTCAAAGAAAAACTACTATGAAAACTAACATTCTAATATTTGAAAGGGTTGTAATACTTCATGCTGAAAGATAAATACATGCTAAGAAAAGCTTTCATAATTGGAAAAGCACATATTAAATTAGTATCAAACCATTATATGGTCTTCAGAGCCTTTCTTTTCTCTCAAATAAACAAAAATTTACTTAAAAGAAATATGGGAAGAAAACCCTATAGCCTTGAGAATTGGAAAGTGACAAATTGAGAATAATGCAGTATCATTATAGTTTGTTGATTAAAAAAAACTACATTCATATCTTGTGTGGATGAGTTTGTAAACTTACAAGAGAATACTCACAAGAGTTAAAATGATGTGCCAACTTAATACAAATTCCCTACTCTTGGAGATGCAAATAGAAACTGAAAATGAAAGCTAATATCTGTCAAGTTCATTTCCTTTCTTTTCACTGCATTCATAATCTCATCATTCAAATTCATTTTGTAAGCATAAACAAGCTAACACCTAAATTATGGCATTTTTCCCATCTGGATGCAAACACAGATGATATCCAGAAAAGAAGTACTTATTCTACCCATCACGGTAGGTTTCCAGTGTTCCAACGAAGACTTGGGCTGCTAAACAAAATGCATTAGGTCAAAGGTTAACACTGCTGTATTTCATAATATTATTTTGTACAACATTTATGTGTACAGAAGATCACACAAAACCTAATATTCCAGATAGCATACATTGGAACATTATAATTACAGTCCAAAAGCATCTTCACATTATTTGACTGAAACATAGCTTCTTCGGCAATTACTCTATTCTTTGTTCTTGTAGCCTCCTGTAGGTCAGAATTTCATGTGCAGCGATTATATAATTCTAATTTTCTACCTGAATTACAACAATTTCATTTCCAGAACACAGGAAAAGAGCCAGTCAAGTATCCTTATTTTTACCCTCACTGTATAACTCATTCTAAACCATCCTAAGTGTTCTTTTCCCAGGGAACTAAAACAATGATTTAGTAATCTTCCCACAAGTCTTGGGCACTCTTTGTAACCAAGCCAGCACTTCACTTTCTGATCCTGGGCTACGAGTTCTTGCTTCTGCAACATAAATCCTCTGCTATCATTAGGTTTGGATCACTTCATAACACGTGTGCTGGCTTCCAAGGTTTGCACCTGAGTCTCTTGATTCTCATTCTCCAACATCCAGCACTAACTCCTTCCTGCTATGCCTTTTTCATCACCCCTAAGCAACAATCACATTACAGTCAGCAATAGAAGTTCTTATCATTTGACTGACTATCAAAGAAAGAGGCTTCAGTTTGACATAACCAATTCTTTACTGTCATATGTACAATATGGTTGGTGTTGGCATCAGAAACATTGCAATGTATGCAACCATCTAAACAATCTAAAAATATTTACCAATTCATTTCTGGTATCAATTCTCTTTCCCACAGATTAGTAATTCTTCAAATAATTTTCAAATATATTTTAGAAAGGCCATTCAAATAGCTCAGCAGATTAAAGTGCCTGCAAGCAGTCACAGAGGCCAGCAGTTCGATCTCCAGGCCTGATATACCAGCCCTGCCCACAGAGCATGCTGAGATGGTAATAGATACTGGGCATGGTGGCATGTGCCTCTAATCCAACCTTTTGGGAAGCTGTAAGCAGGCAGATCACTATGAGTCTGATCTAGTACTGAGACCTTGAACACTCTGTAGGTCCTTCCCTAAAAAACAAAGAGCAAAAATAAATAAAAAATAAATGAAACAAAAAATATACATTTTAGAGCAATTGTTCACTCTGTATTAGGAACAAAAAATGATATCTTGATATAGTTTAGACAGCATTATTTATATTTATTTGTGCATTTTACAGAAATGCTTCTAGTGCTCATTCAAACTGGATCAGTAGTCTTCGTTTACTAGGTCTTAAACCTGGATTCCACTTTTGTTCATGGAAAAGTAACTTCATGGTCTCCTTCAGGAAATGAGAGGTCTACTTTGACATGTGATTCATTTCTAAGTTCCATATAAGGAACTTTGTGCAAAAGATCCTTGGTCACTGTGCTTCTCAAAATCTTTCTCTTCAGTGAGAAGAAAAATTGCTTTCTGTTTTTAAAGCCAAGGTTATGTTGTCTTCCTTGTTCATACAAACCACAGCAACTTTTCCTTTGTCCAGAAGTCTTTACGGAGAAGTATATTCTTTCCTGTTTTTTCTTTCTTTCTTTCTTTCTTTCTTTTTTCTA
>PVJA010014359.1:0-47479 GCA_004027025.1 Myocastor coypus
AAAACAAAATGAGTGATACTTTAATGGAAGTTTAAAATGAACAAAGAAATATTTGAGAGGTGAAAAGTGAAATGAAAACAATTTTATTAAAATTTGAATGCAGGCCTATGGACAAACCTGAAAGGCATAAGCATCTGCCTGGCAAGTTCAAGGTCCCAAGTTTGATCCCTGGCACCTCTGCCATGTCCGCTTATGACCCAGGATGCACGGTGCCACCGTGGAACTGGAATGGTGGTGAGCACCTGCAATCTCAGGGCTGGGGAGGCTGACATGGGAGGATCACTACGAGTCCAAATTGCATAATAAGACCTGACTTTTAAGATTGTGAATGCAAAATGTGTCCTTATAAAGTGTTAAATCTCTCCTATGTAATTCATGTGGTCATGGTTTTTTTTTTTTATGTTTATTCAAGCAAACAGTTTGAGGAAGAAAATGACAGGCTGGAAGTGTCTTTCAATGGTAAAATTTCATTCGCATGAGAACCCTGAGTTTGTTCAGAAGGTGAGAGAGAGAGAAAAAGGAGAGAGGGAAAGAGGGAGGAGACCAAGAACGGGAGCGAGTTCAGCATTCGCCATAGTGGACCTCAGATCTTAGTCAGATATGTGATGCTGGCCCCGATATCTTAGCACCAATTTTGTCTTCTACAAAGGATATATAAAGATGAATTCAAGACATAAATGTTGGTTTCAAAATGAAGGGCACATCCGGTAATTTAACATTCTTGTACTCAACCCACGCAGCAGCAACCAACACCTCTCACCCCAAAACCTGAACCAGCTGTGGAGACTAATGTCACAACATATCACAGAAGGGGAAAAAAGAAAGCCTTTTTACTCACACATGAGAATTTCCAGGGAGCTTGTGGCAATTGTTTGGGCAGGCAGCGAAGTGACCCATAGGTTTTTAAGATACTCAGAACTCTCAAGAGGCTAGAACAATTCTTATATGTGCAAGATCTGGACTTCTCACCTGAGGAGATGGAGGACACACTTAGGCTTCCTTAGCAGCTTCCCTGGATGTGGGGCTGTAGGAACAGGGGAGGGTACAGGGCTACGGAGCCCTCCGCAGGGAAGCATCTAACACATAGTCTCTTTGTTACAGTCATGCAGCCCACAGACCCAACTTCACCAGTTCCAAATCCAGGTACCTTCTAGTTTATTCTGCTTCAATGATTAAAATCCATTCACAGAGCACTGCTGAAGTTCCAGAACCCTTTCAAGTTGAGAATGACTTATTAACATTTTTTTTAAAAAAAATAGGCAATGTAGCTTATTTTTCAACTACATTTACATGACCTCAGCTTGTACTTATGTACTACTGTAAAAAAATTAAAAATATAAAACGTATTCATGTCAACTCCCCTCAAGATTTACTTTGGAACCATGTACAGCACTCTGTAGAACTGTTGTCAGTATCAGCCGTCTGGATGAGTCACAGCCATTGCTTGACCAGTTTGCTCTCTGTGAAAGCCCAAGAGAATGTTTTCTCTCCAGGTGACTCTCCTTAGGCACACTATTTACCTTGAGAGGTACAAAAAAATAAATGTTTTGTTATACAGGTCTTGCTTTAACTTGCACTTGACCACCCAGCGGAAAAGCTTAAATATGACACATAAAACTTAAGGGTAGTTTAGTATGCTGAGCTGTAAGAGGTTCAAATCAACAGCTTCCAACATTTCCAGTTTCACCAGCAGCACACTGCAATTATGGAACATTTGAGTATGTATACAACTACCCTCTTTTAGATCAAAAAGAAGAAATCTATTGTACCAATAACTATTAGAAAATCTATCATGTTTGTACCCTGTGCCCTGTATAACTATAATGAGGACAACAGTATGCATTATATCAATTATTGTGAATGTTCTACTCCCATGTTTTGAAACTGTCACATTGTAATTTCTTATTAAAAGTAATAATAAGAAATTAAAATGTACTCATGGGAGGGTTACTTCATTCAAGCTTCAGCAGTATATTGAAGTGGTCAGGGTTGTTCTTCATATCCAAATTTGATAATGCTGCGGGCCACTGCTGTTCTTGTGAGGAAAAGTTTTCATGCAGTCAAGCACCTGATACAAGAATTCGCATTCCACAGTAATTCACTACTGAGAATGAGAGAAATTATATGAGGCTGGAGAAAGGAGAGGCGTAGATTGTTAATGTGACCATCTGGATCATCACATTGCTCCAGTGGGACATCTGATCTTGAATAACGGTGCCTTCATTTGAGAAAGCCAAAGAATAGTGACTCACTAGGAGCTCACAGCACAGTGCAAGTGTTTCTCTGGGGAGTCTTCTGCCTTGGAAGAGGTTGCTCTTGGGATATATTCTTTTCTGACATTATTGTTTTGGTGACAGGTGAAAAACATTACCACATGAAGAATCCATGGGCCATCTCCTCAAACAAAAAAAAGTTTCATTTATTGTCCACACTGATTATTATTCTAATGTGACCACCTGCTTTACTGCTACTTCTATTTCACTATTTCCATGTTTTAATTAAACAAGTAAAAGTAAGTTCATAGGATCTGTGTGAGGTAGCCTAAAAGGAATTCTAGAATTATAGTGGAAAGGAGATACTGGAACTGAGTAAAGAAAAAAAAATGAGTGCATGTCCACACACACACACACACACACACACACACACACACACACACAGGGCGCAAAAGCAAACACAAGTAAGAGCACAATAATGAAATAGCACAAACAAGAAAAGTGACTTTAATTGGTTATTTTCATGAGTAACTTTGATTTTTCTCTCTGCCCTCCGTTAAGTCTCATTGCACTGACATTTAACCTCCCTTCCACTTCTGTTTCTGCCTTGTGCACTGTTTTGACCAATGAAGAGCTAGTATATATAATGATGCTCACATGCATTAAGTGTGGGGATTGTTACTTTGCAATATTATATAAATATATGCCTGATAAATGGTTTGAACTGCTAGCTTAAAGATAGTATGAGGAGAGATAACCCAGCTCTGGAGAAAGAACTTAGAGCTTACCATCCTTGAACACTAAATGAGAAAATGTAGTTTCCAATAAGCTTTGCTGTCCACTTAAGTGGAAAAAAAAATAGTGTTATGTGAGAGACTTTAAGTGAATTTTTAATTTCTTTCCAAAAGTGTTTATACTGTCAGCTTTGCATGTCACTGAGTACAATTACATTTGAGTCTGGCTTATGGAGAGTCTACACACACAAGATCCCAATTTTTCTGGATAATATTTAATACAGGTTTAAGAAAAAAATCAAATATGCTGGGGTAGGTGCCCTAAACTGACACCTACATTGAAGTAGACACAAATACTGCCATTGTGTTCAGATCATTACAGATTATTCCAGGGAGATAAATAAGATAATACAGACATGCCCTTCAGAAGTACGTATTTCTGTTTAATGGGCTTAATAAATAGAAGTTTAAAGCATAGATTTTAAATTCATAGTAAACAGGGTTGTTGGGTTTTTTTTTTTTTGTCTTTTCCTCTTCTTTTTAATTGTTGGTAGATATTTGAAATACAAAATAATTACATTCAGTTTAAGAATTGAGAGACACACCTATAGCTTCTGCAGTCTGTCTAATTTCTCCCAGCCCTCCTTTGCCCATTTCCTTAAAAAAACTCTCCATTTCTATAACAGCTACCTCCCTGCTTCCTGCCTGTCAAAATTATACGTAACTTAAATTACATTGTGATTTTTAGTATCTAGCCTATTTCCAAAAGGTATACTATATATTTTTAATAAATATGGGCATAGAATTTTAGAATCTACAAATAAGGAAGCATACATGAACTTATTATTTAAACAAATGGACCTGTAATAAAATTATAATTCTAAGAATATGAGAATATTCATTCTTATGTCTTACTGTAAAAAGATAATAATTTAACATTATACTTACATGTAAAAAAATAAAACTTTCTGTGATTATGAAAGGAGGGAATATTTCTTAGAATAGAAACAATACTAAATATAAAAGAGCAAAACTGATCCACAGAGATAGCTCAGCTGTCTAAGCACTTGCCTAGGTAAGCATAAGGACCTGGGTTCGATCTTTAGTACTACATGCTGTACCCTAGACAAGCTGAGCCACTAAAACTGGACATAGTGCCACAAGCCTGTAATCCCAGTGCTGGGGAGGCTGAAATAAGAGGATCCCTACAAGTCCAAGCTGCATAGTGTGACTCTGTATCAAATACATTAAAACCAAACCAAACCAAACCAAAAAACCTGGTGATGTGGCTTCCAAAGATGTCCATTCCTTTTTCTGCAAAACCTCTGAACATGTCACCTTACATTTGAAATGATATTTCTCAAATTTACAAGAACAGAACAGATCTCAGACAAGGGTATTATTCCTGGTGGGCTCAACCTAAGCACTTTAGTATTTAAAAACAGAAAATATTTCTTGGCAAATTAGAGGGCTGAGACAGATGGACACGGAAGAGACTCCAAGGGTGAGAAGTGCTCCTCACGCCTCTACGGACACTGAAGAGGGAGGAAGGGGTCGTGAATGAAGAACGCGGGAAACCTCCACAAACTCAGAACTTTTAACCGGCAGCCAGCAAGAAAATTATATTCAGTCCTACGACTGATAAGTGCTGATCCTGCCAACAACGAAGCAAAAGAAGAATCGCATCTTCCCCTGGAGCTTCCTGTTCTTGGACGCCACACTCAAGCCTGCTCTCGCGGTACCATTTTTCACACTCTTCTTTCCCTTTCTTCTTTAATATTTGGGAAGGAGTCTCACTGCACAACTCAGACTCATAACAAGCCTCCTGTTTTCATCCTTGCAAGGGCTGAGGTTATAGGTGTGCACCACCAGGCCCCCAGAATTGGTTGTCGGCTAGGTGCACCCAAGATGGGAGCCGGTGCTGCATACGGTGGCTGGGCTGGAACCCCAGTACGCGAGGTTACCTAAGCAGGGCTTAGACCGCTAAACTACATCCAAGGTTCTTCGTGTTTTTGTTTTGTTTTGTTTTGTTTTGTTTTGTTTTGTTTTGTTTTGTTGTCTTTTTGAGGCAGAGTCTCGCTATGCAGTTCAGGCTGGCCTGAGCTCACTTTTGTAGCCCAGGCTGGTCTTGAACTCGCACCGATCCTCCTGCCTCAGCCTCCCAAGTGCTGGGATTACAGGCGTGCACCACCACGCCCGGCCCAAGGTCCTTTGTGAATGCAATCTTCTCTTCTGCCCTCACACTACAGCCTTCTTGCAGATACCTGCACATGCTGGTAGCTGACTCAGTCCCAAGGTTACTTCTTGCTGCGGTACGATGTATGGGTCAGAACTAGTCACTACCTACAGTGTGATAAATTTTCCTCATTGACACTGTGTGATTTTAATCTTCCTGCTCTTCGTAGTTGATGATGATACAGGTTGGATCATTTCAGGTTGCCCTGTAAACTGGACAGTGCTTCTACATTAAAAGCACTCAACGTACAATTTGAAACAGATTAAAACTTCATATTTTAAAGTTTATGAACAAATTCCACATGTACACTTTAATTTACCTCCTCATCTAAGCATTTGCTCTCAGTCCAATGATCTACCAAGGTGCCGGATACTAGCCAGGTTTCAGAAGACTTGAGGAATAGAAATAAATGAGTTAGTAGGCCATGCACAGAGTGTGGCAAAGAGAATCTAAAGAGTTGAGTAAAGAACTGATGGCAAGGCAGGATATCCAGGAGCTGAGCCGCAGATTCCAGAACATCTCTGTGACTGGAGAAGAATCCAGGCACCATGGAGACAGAGGAAGCCACCATAGCAGCAGCCTAGCACTCCGAAACCATGATTTAGTGACCATCCCAGATGTTCTTCCAGATTGGAAGGTACCGCAGCACTTCCCTTTGACAGAATAAAGTGCTGCTGGCACTGAGTAGGGACAAAGCTGCTGTGTACTCAATGAAATATGAGATGGGAATACCACAACATTGCTCTTGCAATCAAGGCCTTATAAAATTGTATTATCTAATGCTTCACAAATAAAAAGAGACAAGACTGGAACCTGATTATTTTATAGTACTCCTGATAGTTTATAATGTCTTGGCTCAAGAAAAGAGCCTCCATATACCTTTTATGAAATGAAGAGCAAAGCTAAACTCAAGAAATTGAGATCCATGATACCATCCAGAAGAATCAACAACATTGGCACAGCCCACCTTACTCAATGTAAATAAGAATATTTCAGATATTATCAAGCAAACTGCAAATATTATTTGAAAGCCTCAGCATCACTGATTTACTTTTAGCAGAGTGATGTGTAATAGGAAATGTTCCTTATTTTCAGCTTAAAGGAGGCATCTCCCAGTGAAGAATTCATAACTCAATCTAAACAGATACGTTTAGTCCCCAACTGACACACAAAAGTAAAACAACCTTTTCGACGTGTGTTGTTAATAACCTTCATTTGCTGAATGAAAATCTGGGGACTCTGGATTTCGGGATTTCTTTGCACCATGACTGACATTTTCCATGCTATTACGTATTCCTTCTCAGGATGACTGCTGGTATGACTTAGAAGCTATCACTGTAGAGTTTCTTTCATTTAAAAGAGATTACAGGGAGAATATGTTATATGTACATGCACAGGATACCTGGGACAATAGTGCTGCTGATTTCTGTTCTATTGAGAAGAGCAGTTAAGCTTATTTTCTCTTTTCAATTTTTTGACCAATTTTGCCTGTTTATATATGGCAATCTGAACAATGAATTTGAAGATAAAAGCATGCAATGAAACAACCATTGTTGAATTCGTATCATCTTGATTAGTGAAATTCTATATTTTCCCTAATTTATTTTTGACTACTTTTCATTCTCCTTTTAAACTATAGATTACCTTCATATAAGCATGACCAGATTCTGAGTGTTCAAAAACTACCATTTGCTTGTGAAAATTGTCAGTCACCTCCTATAATCCTCCTTTCATTCCCTGCTAAGAGATTCTGTACCGAATTATCAGTGATCCATTGTGATTATTCTTGGATTTGTAAATCTTGCGCTATCTGTGACATACTTATGATACATTTATGACACAGAAGTTCCACAGTGCAGCTTCTGAGGGTGAGATGTTCTTTCCTCTGTGTGACTATTTTCTATCGATCAAGGTGGCCTGTGTCAATGTTACTGATTCTGTATGTACACTCATCGCAACATCAGAGGTTCCCAGGTCTCCTGGCATAGACCCTCCCTGCACGGTCTAACGGAGCATGAGAACAGCAGGCTTTACTCTGATTTGCATAAAAACAGTGTGTGAAACCTAGTAGCGATAGCTATGCACCAACTATAGCATTGATAATGGCTATCTTGCCACTAAAGTTTCACAACTACTTTCTGAATAAAATATTTTAAAAGCTAAAAATGCCTAAAGTCAGTAATACCTTTTCATATATAACCTAAAACGCATAATTCACGGGCTTTGTCAAAATGCTATGCATTGCTAGCTTCTTCTGGGTCTTGCCTCTATCTTTCACGATTTTTCTTTACTCATTGTTTATACTCTCTTCCAATCCTTGGTACCTCAGAGTTTCTACTCACTGATTTGTATTTTGTGGCTTTTGGGAGCTAACCATTCATCCCTGCTCAGTAGTAACAAGTTCCAAACATAGTGCTCTGATTGGCCAATGACTCCTCACTTAGGACATTGTATACATTCTTTGGGTAAAGTTGTCATACCATTCCTTATCTTTTTGCAGCTTACATGTGACCGCTTTTGAAGTTGGTGCCACTTTTGTTTGCATGCTACAAATTTGACAACTTATGAGGCACAGCAGCTACAATGGAAGGAATTGTAAATACTATTAGAGATAAATTAACCTTGCTCCTGTCATTCTTTTTAGATCTTTTCATAATTAAAGAAAAAAAAAATAAACTCATTTCTAAAGCATTCAAACACGTTTCTCTGGACATAGTCATTTTATTTTCATTATTTCACCCGCCCTATGAACTAATGGGGCATATATTCAAGTGATGTTATGCAAAAAGATAAATTAAAAAGACACTCCTGAAACCAACTATATTGCAAAACTCCATTATGGTTCTAACATCATGTGCAATGTACTTTTACGATGACACACATATTCCTCACATTTCATGCTCTTTTCCCAAATATATGGATTTTCTTTCTAAAAATGTATTTGCCAGTACTTTTCATGGATTTATGATCAGCAACATAAACTTAAAGATCTTTTTAAAGATGTCCTGACTGAAGCAGATTAGAATTCCCCTCGACTTTGCTTTCACATAAACAATAAGGTCGAGCTGCTTCCAACCGAACCATGTCTAAGCGAGTCTGGCTCTTTCTCTGCTTGTTCCTGTGTGGCAAGCCAAAGGCCTTAAGGTCAAACCAAGGCCATGTCTTTCCAAAGTATGATGGAGTTCATGTCTAAGCTTCTCTTGCTCCCTTCTAGACTATTAATTTTTTTTCTAGTATGACCAGATGGACTTTTTTATATCTTCTACACAAGACTGTTGGATTCAATTTTTCAAAAGAAGTCCAAGTTTCACCTCACAGTGCTACAAAAAGTTTCCAAAGAAATATTTTTCTAATCACTCTTGTACATTTCAAATGTCTAAATAATTGTATTTTAGTTTAACAAATGATTTCTTCATTCAGACTTTACATTATCATATTTATGACTTTTGAACATTAATATATCACAACAGTGGCAGAATTATGTGTGGATGGCATGGCTCATATGTAGCTTCAGCAAAAGTCAATTAGAAGTATATAGTTTTCTTAAGAAACACAGGGGCAGCTGGAGAACCAAAAATAAATAAAAAATCTTAACACTTTCTCTTTCACGCGTGAAGAAGGAGTCAGCAAAAGTCATTCTTTATCTGTCCTGAATTTGGCCGATGAGGCATTGTGTGACATGCTCCATCTGTCACCTTGTTCACTGGGTTGTTTTCCTCAGTCTGATAAGCAACAAGTTGCATGCAGCTTCAAATGCTAATGACAAATCCACTCTTTCATTCTACTGCTCGCGGGCCTGATGTTGGGAATTGAGACTCAGTCAGTAGTAAGGAACTTGGGAAGTTTCCACAACTAGATAAAGCATTTGGTAAGAGTAGGATGACACTACAGCTAAGTGGAGAATTTCCAGCCCCTTGTCCAACTCTTTTAACAGAAGACTTCATTCACATGGGTTGGATGAAACTCTTCTGAATTGGGCCCAATTAGGTTGCACAGGGCATAAAATTCATTTCTTCTTAGCCCAACAGGGCTGTGTGAGCAAATCTAGGTATGTCATGTTTATGTGTCATTCTGACTGCATCTGTTACATTCTGAATGAATCCTGAAATGTCAATAAATTAGTTAACAAATAAAAGATAATAGAAAACAGGGATACAGATCTTTTGCAAATGCGAAGGAGCCAAAAGGTGGGGGAAGGGCCATAGAAAGAACTATGCGTTATGCTCATGGCCACTGCCCCACAGTACATGTAATCATGTAACACAAATGGGTAGCAATACACCCAAATTTGAAAAGAAAAGGGCAACAACAACAACAACAGACAAAAATTAGAAGTTGTGGGATGTACTTACATTGCTTATTTTGGTTGTCTGTCATGGTGATTAAGCAAACTTAGATATGACAGCTGTTCCAAGGAGATTTGGATTCTACAATTTATTTTTCATGATACAATGAAAGACTATGTTCCCTAATAAAACAAGTTAGTAATAGAAACTGGGTAGTAGAAGTATCAGAGGGCAAAGCCCTTCTTGCCAAAAACACTAAGCTACTAGGCAATTCACTATCCAAAGTGACAGAACCCCTTCATTTTTGGATTGACACTCAATCATTAAAAATAAATTACTGTTCCCATCTGCTCTGACTCATGACATGGGAACAAGAAGTTCCTCTGGAAGTACAGATGGATAGGGAGGAAGGGAGTTAAAGGTGAAGGGAGACTCGGGATTAGCTCTGCGTAAATCTCCAGAACTTAGAAGCACAAATATAATCTTGCTATATCATTAAAGTATTTTGAATAGGAAACCATCATGTCCACCTATGCTTCAAGATATTTGTGGCCCTAGGTTACCCACTAATCCACTGAATTTTCAGTCACTGAAGAGCTGTTCTTCAATCAATCTTTTGAAACTGGCTTCAAATGCTAAAATACTAGGGAAATAAAGGTTTGCTGTATTCATTGATTTATTCCTGCCAACATTGTGGTGGATTCATAAAAACTTATTTAAAATGTAAATTCCTTCAGTAGGAACATTTTACATAAGAATCCTCCAGTATCATTGAACTTTTTCCATTCTCTAAGCCCAGTACAGTTTGCATATTATAATTTATGTGTAAGAGAGAGAGACGGAAAGAGAGAGAGAGAGACAGAGAAAGACAGAAACAGCAAGAAGATGAGTTCTTATTCATTGTACAAACTCAAAATACTGTAAATTAAGTTTTCCTTTCTATCCCTTTGCAAAAAGATTAAACTTTTGTAAGTTGGAAGAATTTCTCTTCAGTTTATAAGTTCTTAAATCATTTTTATTTTCTTATTTAATCTATTTGGACTTTGTAGGTAAACATAATATGTTTGTCCTTATATAAATCATTTTCTACTCTATGTGTTTAATCCTGAAAGTTATTTTTGCAAAAAAGATAGAAATATAGCAATTTAAATTAACAAAGAAGTATAGTGCATCAAAAGCAAATATATAGAGGCTGGCAGGATCCTTAACACCACATGCTGCTCTAGCCCCAACCCCAGGGCAGGCTAAGCCAGCCACACACACACACACACACACACACACACAAAAGTAAATATATAGAATTATACTTTTATGTATACAACTACCATAATTGTTCTTGTGAGATATTTTAAACTGATTGTAAAGCAAGGCTTTATTCAGTAGATATGGTTAATTCTCTCAATCATATTTCAAGGGAAAAATTTCATGAATGAAAACACAATAGAGGTTTGCCAGTTGTCATAGTATATTTTTCTTCATTGATAAACTAAGAAAAAATATTTACTTGGATTTCTTCTTGAAATTTGATGGCACTTTTTTTAAAAATGATTATATACAAGCAACTGTAAAAATATGGTTGAATGGAATTTTGTTTTCTATCAATGGAAAAGTTGAACCATATACACAAAGTACTTCTAAATGCAATTGTATTCAAATGCACATTTTGTGCCCTGTTCCTATTTTGAATAATACATTTCATCTTGACATAATCAGTGTTAAATATTGCGGCATGTGCTCATAAGTACGAGATGTTCTAGGAAACTGCGAAGAAATCAGAGCCAATTTTTAATCTATAAAGGATATATCCTTATTTAACTTTGGACCCAGACTACATTAATCCACTGAGACAAAATTTCCTCCCAAGAAATTTCTGACACACAACAGACTTGATAATTTGTGACATGACAGCATGTCTCTGTGTACGTACATACAACAACTCACAAAACATTGTTGTTACAGTTTGGTCCCGGTTTTTGAAATGGATTCAAGGAAGGATGTACTTGGCTGGCTGCTCAGTTAGAGCTTTCTAGGGATAATATCTTAACTGACTATCATCAACTCAAGACCTGGCCCTCCATTTAAATGGTTAGAAATTAAGTATGTTCATTACTTCCTAAAATAATCTTTTAGGCCCTGGTCTACATGCATTCAATTCATAAGGCATTCCAGACGTCTTCCTGGTAAACATGGGCATCGCTCACAGGTCTTATACTGGACCATCCCATGCCTGGAGTGTCTTGTCTTCAGCTTTTCCTTATTCTGTCTTGCCTGGAACACCAGCCTCAGAGGCTGTCCCTGACACCCTGTACGCAATGAGTCCTCATCGACTTCTCTGTACTTTTCACCTTTTTCCGCCACCTTTAAGTGGCTAATGATTCCTGAAAGACTATATTCATTTAATTCCACAGTTAGTGGTTCTCTTTTCCCCACAAACGTACATCCAAGATTACAGCCTTTTGTATTGCTCCTCCTACAATTGAGGACACCCGCAATCTGATGCCTGGTAAATTTACAGGCATGATAAGCAAGAGGGCATCAGTGGCAGATTATTTTAATTTTTCAATGCCTAAAAGCAGAGTAACAATCAAGATAAAATTATGCAAGTCTCCAAATATCTGTATCATAAGTAGGATAAAAAAATTCTCCCCATGAGCATCAAATTTTTAGCAACTACATGTGTTAGCAACAGTTCAAGGAAACAGGACAACAAGGAAAGATGGCAAAGCCATTTTCATCATCCCTGAATATCAGAAAACCCAGACACTGAGCCAGATGATTGCTCCTTACAGAAGATTACACGATGTGGAAAGCGCAGTAAGACAACAGGAAAATATCAACACTGGGAGGAGCTGCTGAAGTCTCCAGTGTGAGGGTAAAAAAGGTACCTCAGGGAGACCAGAGGAGCCAAACCAAACACCCATTGATTAAAAAAAAAAAAAAAGCCCCATTCAATTCAAAGTCCTCCTATGTAGACATTGCTTCCAACCTGGCAGAAAAGACATTTAAAAATGAGGTTAACATGAAAGTAGAAGAGGCAACCAACATGAGTTACTGTAAAAAGGATGATCTAATCACAGGAAGAGCAACTGTCGAATCATGCGTCTGGAATGATTGTCCTATTCCATCTCCTTCCTAAGGACAAAGAGAAAACATTTGCGAAGTAGGAACAAAATGGGGCTGCAGTTTTATCATATATGAAGTCACTAACAGAAAGATATATTATTTCAATAAGAGATGATGCTTATACATAATCAAACTTGGTCAACATTTCTGTAAATTAAAGGGAAGCTGTAGTCTCAAGTTTCAAAGGACGTGAAGTCATTAAGATAATTACTTCAGATATGAAAGAAGAAAATAAATAAGCAGAAAAATAATAATGCAATGATGGGAGTAAAATCATGTTTGAAAAATACATCACAGATGTAAGGAGGAAAGAAAAACAGTCAGCTGAAGGCACGTAACAACAATGCCTGTGAAGAGGAATCCCGTAGGAGAGGCAAGGATGGGAGGACAGTGCTAACGGAGAGAAGGAAGAGAAGATAAATTCTTAAAATCCTTTCACCAAATTGCAATCCCCAAGGATGATATTCAGGGCTGGACAATTTTAAAATAACATAAAACGTCTTGAAATAGGAAAAAAAATTCCTTGAAATAGCACCAAGTGTATTCAATCCCCAGTACTGAAAGCAAGTTATAATTGAACAGCAACTATATAGGAAAGCTAGCCGGGCATGGTGGCTCATGCCTGTAATCCCAGCACTCAGGAGGTTGACGCAGGAGGATTGGTGCGAGTTCGAGACCAGCCTGGGCTACAAAAGTGAGCTCAGGACCAGCCTCAACTGCAACCCTGTCTCAAAAAGACGAAAAAAAAAAAAAAAAAAAAAAAAAAAAAAAAAAAAAAAAAAAAAAAAAAAAAAAAAAGGAAAGCTGAATAAGAGGTACATTATGTGGGAGCTCTTATCAAATTTACAGCAGAACCTTTCTCTCCCCTCTGGGTAAGACGGTGAAACAGAAGCAAGTTTTCCCTGACAGCACAACTCTCAGGAGTTAAGAGTTCAAAGAAATTATATTTTTTAAAAAAGGACAAAACAAATAAGAAAGAAAGAAAGGAAAAGACACAGCTTCAGGAGCAGGAAATGTTGGTAGAAGAACAAAAGAATAAATAAATAAATAAATAAATAAATAAATAAATAAATAAATAAATAAATAAATAAGACACCCAGCATGACTAAGTAAAAGAGGGCAACACCGAGAAAAGCAGAGCACTGCAGTAACCCAGCCTCCCTGTAGGAGGCGCACGTTGACTCCATAAGCACACTTCATGTTCTTCCCTCGCCTCAGCCTGGAGACTAGCTGATGAACAGTAAGACAGCTGGGTGCAAAACAAACAAAGAAGAAACCAAATCCAGAAATGAAGAGAGAAGGGTGGGACAGAGAAAGCTCCAGAGACCTCACGAGGAGCCCAAGGCTCTGTCGTCTCTCCCACGAGTCCAAATCCTGGCAGTCTGCCTCAAGAGTCATCTTGGTGTCTTCACCAGAAAAGTAAAAATGCTGAAGAAGCCCAGGTGTGAATTGGGAAAACTCATGGTGCTTCATGGTGAAGGTAGGAGCTCTGGGAAGGTTTCTGGGGATGAGACTGGAGCTCAAGTTGAACGCGCTGATGGCTGTGAGCCACCAGTCCAAAAGTCTGTTTAAGATCCAGATTTTTAATAGTGATAAGTAAAGTCCTATTTGTGGTTGTAGTGGTTGATACAATGTGTCAACTTGGCTGAATGACTCAGCAGCCCGGTTCCCTGTTGATGGGAGCCCCACTCTGGGGTACCATTGGTTCTTCCCTGGAGTATCACCCGGGCCTGCCTAGGATATGATTGGATTTCTCCCTAGAATGGGATCAAGGGCCCGTCCTGGGGTATGATTGGTTCCACCCTAGGGCGCAATGAGTCCACGTCAGAATGACTGAGCACAAAAAGACTTTTTAAAGGGCTGAAGGAGGAGTCCACACTTCACTTCTTCGGAGAAGCTTCGGTCTTCGCATTCAGACTGGACTTCATCGTCTGGCTTGCAGCGCAGACTCTTCGGCCTCCAGCTTAGACCTCTCGCCTTCCGCCGCAGACTCTTCAGCCTCCAACTACAGAAACTTCAGTCCTCCATTACGGACCCGTCAGCCGACAGAGACTTACACGGAGTGCTGCAGTGAAGTCCAGGCCTCGGGATTGAATCCTTCAGTCCGGAGTGTGCAGACGCCCTGTGCGCGCTTCCGCATCTGACTCTGTGGCTATTGTAAGCCAATCTTACAATTTCTTATAGACTGTATATTTGGTGTTAATATCCATTGCTTATATTATATCTATTCTGTTCCTCTAGTAAAACCCTGACCGATACAGTGGTGGTGAAAAAAAATGAGTCATTTTGTTTATCTGTAAGGTTTTCAGTGGAATATCTGGCTTACTCTTGATTTCTTCTATTTCTGTTTCATTCTCTTAGAATCTCTATCTTTTTACTCCAGTCGTGTTTCATGCCTTTCATTTTCAACATTAATTAATTTCCTGCTGTTTGTCTCTTTCTTGTTGCCTTGGGTCCCTTTAACTACCAGTTTTCTAAGTTCTTTGTCTGGGATTCTGTTCACTTCAACGTCTTTCAGATCAGCTCTTTGAGAGTTAAGACTTTCTGAAAGCAACTTGTTGTCTTACCACTCAATTACATTGTGTTTCTTTGTTGAGGTTGCATTTGATAAGGATGTTTCTTCCCAAGTTACTTGCTGACTGAGCGAGTGGCTTCTCTTTGTGCTATGCGTTGGGTTATGGGTATGTCTCTCGGAAAGTTTCCACTCCATCTGCTCTGGGTACTGGGTCTAGCCACCTGGGCGAAAGGTGTTTTAAGAGGAAAGCACAACTGTAAGTCTATCTTTCAAAAGCTAAGGATAAATAAAAACACTGCATAATAGTGAGCTACAGGAATTCATGATATCTTAGCCTTGAAGGATATAGTTCAGGCAATCTTAAGCATGGATGAAGACGATAACCACAAGACAGGAGAGTCAGTTTCATTAGAAAGTAGAAAAGTTGAATGAGAACTGAAAATGACTAAAACTATAGAAGAAGAGTGAAACAACAGGATTTGTACATAACTTTCAATAATAATACTTAATGTAAACATTTTCAATTCTCCTACTAAATGACACATTTGACAAAGTTAAACAAGACCCATGTATGTGCTGTCTGGCAGAATCACATCACACCTACAAAGATATAAACAGAATGACAATGAAAGTGTACAAACTGATACTAGAAGTACTTGGAGTCCAATAGCAAGCAGGAATAGCTAGTTAATTTCTGAAGAAGCCAAAATGGTTTAGAAGAGACAAAACCATTACATTTGGGTAAGGGGAATAATTCCCCATGATGAGATAACAATTGTAAATATATGTGCACAAAATATTGGCATGAAAAAATCTTGAAGTTAAAGGATAAATAGATCCTGATACAGTCATGCCCCACTGTCACCTATAGATGGCTAATCAGGCTACAATTCCATAAAGAAATATCAGAGGGCTGGGGAGATAGCTCAGTGGTCTTAGTGCCTGCTTGGCAAGCACAAGGACCAGGGTTCCATACCCAGAACCACTTGTTGTGCCAGTCCAGATCTCTGGGTGTGCCCTGTGACCCTGAAGCCTGGCATGGCAGTACTCGCATGTAATCCCAGCGCTGAGGAGGCTGAGACAGAAGGATTACTATGAGTCTGAGCTGTGCAGTGAGACCTTGTACCAAATGCAAAACAAAACAAAAACAGAAATAAAGTATGTAATAGATCAAATGGATTTAACAGACCTCTACAGAGCCTTTGACACTACAACGGTAGAAAACAGATTCTTTTCAGTAGCCCACAGAATACTCTCCAAAATAGGCCATAATTTAAGCCAGAAGCAAGTCTCAATAAAAACAGGGAAACTGAGATCATTTTATGTTCCCTAACAGACCACAATCGAATGAAACCAGTAATCATTAGCAAAGGGAATCATAGAAATTGTACAGAAACATGGAGACTGAAAAATACATTCTTGATCGATAGATCATGAATATGGCAAGACCTCAAAAACTATGAAAAAAAAAAAGAATATAATAATTGCACTTCAGTGGTGCCTAGAAATAGGAATGTTGAGAAGTTAGAGGAAGGTATCACCAAGAGGCACAAGGGAATGTCTGGTTGTGATGGCCCGGTTCACTCCTGCCTACCCTGCTCATGATCCTTTTATTATGCATAATAACATTGTTTGTTTCCACATTAGTAGTAGATATTTCCAATAACGAGCCCATGGAAAGTCCTTAACATTTAGCGGCCTGCTCTTGCAGGCTGGTCTAAAGAAGCTTCCGCTAACTATTGCAACACCCAATGACAACTTCTAGGCCCACATTTCTTTAGAGAATACTGTTAATGTCTAAGATCTTAGTGTTACATACAATTTTCCTGAGGAACTGGAAATGAAGGAGAAGTCAAATTCTTTAAATTCTTTTTGGAGCCGGGCGTGGTGGCTCACGCCTGTAATCCCAGCACTCGGGAGGCTGAGGCAGGAGGATTGGTGCGAGTTCAAGACCAGCCTGGGCTACAAAAGTGAGCTCAAGGCCAGCCTCAACTGCATAGCGAGACCCTGTCTCAAAAAGACAAAAAAAAAAAAAATTCTTTTTCGATAGCTAATTTAATGCTGATACATATTTCAGATAGGTATAGTTCAGGAAGTAATTTTTTTTTTTTTTTTTTTTGGTGGAACCAGGGATTGAACTCAGGCCCTTGTGCTTGACAGGCTGGTGTCTCTTCTACTGAGCTTTTAACTCAGCCTCTCAAGAAGTAAACTTTAGACTAATTATTTTTTAGTATCAATAAGAAAAGCTAAATGACAAAAACTCAACAGCACCTTACCTTAACAAATCAGTTATTTCAAGATGTGTAAATGGTAAAAGTTAGGAAATCTATTAACATTATATATCGTCAATTATGATAAGAAGAATATTTATACGTGAATCTCTACAGATGAAAAATACCTAAGCCAAAATTCAACACTGATACCTTACATAAAAACACTGGAAAATAGAAAGAGTTAAATGGTTTGACAAGGTAAATAGATACAACTTTGAAAAATAAGAAAAATAGAGAGAATATGCAGCCGGGCGTGGTGACGCACGCCTGTAATCCCAGCACTTGGGAGGCTGAGACAGGAGGATCAGTGCGAGTTCGAGACCAGCCTGGGCTACAAAAGTGAGCTCAAGGCCAGCCTAAACTGCATAATGAGACCCTGTCTCAAAAAAAAAGAGAGAGAGAGAATATGCAGAAGGTGGAACACATTTACTGGTATCTTTCAGAATCCAAAATTGTCATATGAAAGGAGATATATAACATTAAAAAAGTAAAGACTTTTAATCTTTAACTCAGTAAAAATATCTGAAGAACTTGAGTTATAATTTTTCTCAATACCTACCTCAGAGTTATTTCTTGTTTTTTTTAACTTTTTATTAGCTCATGCTTCTAGATATAATAATTACATTTATGTTTTGCAACAAATGCATGCACGTATCACCTCACGATAGCTTTTCTGGCCTCCCATTTCCCAGTCTCCACTGAGTGGGAGACCCCGTTTCCTTCCACACTCATTTGTTAATGGAAGAGCTGGCTACTTCCAAAATTTACCTGTTGTGAATTGTGCCACTCGGAACACGTAGATATATATATGCAGCCCTATAATACCAGTGTGATTTCCACTCTTGTGAAAAATACATAAGAGAGGTGCCGGGGCTAGGGAGACAGCTCAGTGGACTAACTGCTTGCCTGGCAAAAGCAAGGACCTGAGTTCAATCCCCGGTTGCAGAAAAAAAAAAGCAGTACAGCTGAATCAAATAGATTTTGTAGTTTTGTATTTTTGAGGTCCCTTCACACTATTTTTCCCGAGTTACTAAGCTAGTTTATGGCTTCATCAAAATTGTGGAAAGGTTTCGTTTTATCCCCGCAACCTCTCTAGCCTTTATTTTTTGAGTCACTGATGATAGCAATTTTTACTGGTCTAGGTCTCACTTGCGGCTCAGACTCATACTGCTCCTCCCGTTCCAGCTTCCCCAGCACTGGGATTTCAGATGTGCACTGCCACGCCTGATCCCTGGGGCAGGCTCAGTGTGCTGCTGTGGGACCAGTGCTGCGTGTTATGACAGGAATCGAGCCCCTGTGCCTGTGCTTGCCTAAGCAGTTGCTTAGTTCGCTGCTACAGTACATTCTACAGGGACAAAAACATGCAAAGCATCATGTTTTGCTATACTCAGTAGGCATTTATACATATCTTTTTTTCTCTCTTTTTAAAATTTCTATATATTTTTATTGGTTCTTTTTGTCTGGGGGTTAATCTGTCAGCTCTTTATATAATTTATATATTAGTGCACTATTGCAAAAGCGGCTGGCCAAAAACGTTTCCATCCTATGTTGTCTTTTCAGTTTACTGACTGTTTCCTTTTCTGTGCCAAAGACTTGCAGTTTGATATAATGCAATTTTTTGGTTTGCATATTCTTGCCTGATGGATTATGGTTCTGGTGCGAAAGGCTGAGATTATGTTTACGTCTGCAAGAGTTTTACCTCTTTTATCCTCCAGTAGGTTCAGGATTTTTGCTTTGAAATTTACGAATTTATTTCTATGTAAGAGCATTTCATTTATTTGTTTGTTTGTTTGTTTATTGTCTGTTTTGAGACAGGGTCTAACTACGCAGTTCAGGCTGGCCAAGAGCTCACTTTTGTAACCTAGGTTGGTCTCAAATTCACACTAATTCTCATGCCTCAGCCTCCCAAGTGCTGGGATTACAGGTGTGTGCCACCACACCTGGCTCATATATATTTATTTAACATGTTTTGATATCTAGTTTCACTGTAGCATGAGAGATATGATTCCAGATGTATTTTATGCACAGATATATATATATATATATCGACTCCCATGAAGCTGTAATACTATGAAGCTTGCGACATAACTTAAAATCTGGCATGTGATGACTCTTTCACTGTTGGCTCAGAATTACTTTAACTTCTGGTTCTATATAAATTCTGTTGAAATTTGAGGAATTTTTTTTTCTAGCTCCATGATACATGTTGATAACTTGTTTGAAATTACAAATTAAATCATTGTATCGGTGTTTGTACTCTGGCCATTTGGATAACATCTGCTCTTCCCATCAAAACAAAAGAGGGGCAGTACAGACTCAGGTGTCCAGTGCATGAAGTCATCAGCTAAATACGAAGGTGGGAAGGAGGCAGACGTTAGGGTGAGGGCAGAGTTCTGCACCCCCAGCATGTCACTGGGGTCAGTGGCTGCCAGGACAGCCCCCAGACAGAGGTGGTCTTTCTGTGTCAGCTTCATTTGAGCACAGGGCTGTAGCCCATAGCTTTCAGCAGTGGTGGGATTCAGTGTCTTCTAGAAGCTTCTCATATATGTTTCCCTGTACTCACTAAGTTAAGTAAAGTTGGACTCTACAAATTGCCCCAAAGGACAGGGATTCCAGTTATAAAATGAACCACAATTTGAAGAAACAGCAGGAAATAAAAGAGCAGAACTTAAAGCTCTACTAAGTTACATCCTCAAGATTCTAAGCGGTTCTTAAGGAACTATGATTCAAAATACATTAACAATAATTACACCACCAGGATAAGAGTAATAAAGAAGTTCTTCCTTAAATCTATTGATCGAAGACACCTTTGTAAAACCAGACAATGAAGTTTTCAAAAAGATACTGAGTCATTTACTTTCTACCTGAGGTCAGGTGTGCAGGCAAAACCTTGAGAAGTTTAGAGAAATACTGGAGAAAAAAAAAAAAAAAAAAACTGCCTAAACAAACAGAAACATGATGCAGATAATGACTGGAAAAGCAAGAAATAATATAGAAATCTCTTGAGAAACACCAAACCATGCGCCCACATGGCATCGGTATTCTTTAGGGGACCAGGAAAATTACCGAGAGTTTCCATCTCCATCAATGGTTTAAGCTGCTCCTTTAAATGTCTTGTATAGATTTATATATGTCCGGGTACTATACAATCATTATCTGATGCCTGTAGTTACGATATAATAGCATTGGGCTGTCCCAACACCATATCCTACTCACTTGCAGATTTTCAAGTATACACTACATTTCTTTATAATTGGTGATAGTGATATTTTTATCATGAGTGCAGGACTCCCTTCTACCATGAAATTATTAGATTGCTTCAACATAAGCCAACGAAATCCCTTTGATGGGCAGGACCACTGGTTTTTGAAGGAGCAATGCTTCTTGTTACATAAGTGAAATGTGTACTAATGGTATTGAAAGGATGTCATTTTTGAAGTATGCAATGGAAAGTCGTGACCCTAGGGTCAATGCTATATTATTTCAGGATGCTGACCCTGCCTTGGGAGTGACAGTAGTGGCCAGTTTCATGGGCCCTCCTTCTGTAAAGGCCATGCACTGTGTGACAGCCTCAGTTCTCCGGCGTGGGCACCTTGTTAGGTGTGGCCTTATTAGCCTTCCTTCTCTACACTAACACGGAAGCACTCTCAGGACACATTATTCAATCTCCTGGAAGCAATGGCTTCCCTGAAGTGGAGAATAAGGAAGAGAAAATCATAGCGTTAAAACGACAGATCTTGGATAGCTGAAGATTGATGGCAGAGGTAGATGTCAAAAGACAAGTTGTTACCAGATCATTCTGGGAGAAGCAAGATTTTAAATAAGTGCTGCTACACGTTCAAATAGCGAAAGCCAAGAATGGGAGGTCTTTACACTTAAACATGGTGAAAGTATTATCGACATTGTAAGAGCTGAAGCATATAGGCTGAAGAAGGAACTTAAAAATGAAGTTATGAAGTTAGGCATGTAGATAGATTTTCAGGCATTCAGATGGCTTCACATTGGTAAATGGCATGCATGAGTTTCTAATTTTACTGTGTTTCTTCTAAAGATTTAATTCTATCTGTGCCCATTAGTCTTCAGGAATCTCCATAAATGTTAGTGTGTGGTTTTAAAAGTCAATCTGTTTTTGTTAATATGGCCAGGACCTTACTTCTACATGTTGATGATTCTCACCTGCGCATACACAATCTGCTCTCCTCGCTTGGTGGTCCACAAGTGTTCATTCCAAAAAAGACTTTGAAACTAATTCGAAGGAAGACCCTTTGGTGCTCTGCTTTTCACATCATAGTAGTTGCCCTTTCGCAGCATTTATTTTTCTCATGCACTTCTCCTTATTTGGTTTAAATTTTAATGTTAACAGATAAATCATCTTAGACATTTCCTTTTTAAATTTTTAAAAATCGTTCATTTATTGATTTATATTTGTAATAGGGTCTCTGCTATGGAGCTCGGATGCCTGGCTCAGCCTCATGAGCACTGGGATCACAGGCCTGTGTCACCACACCCAGTCTTGGTGGCCAGCACAGCTTTTGGAATTCTCAGGCAGGCACACAATGCAGTATGGGGGATTGAATCGGGATCCTTGTGCCTGCCAGGCAAGTGCTTCGACTATCTCCCTTCTCCCTTGCCCAAGGTTTCTATTAAATAGGGTATGATGTGTGTGTGTGTGTGTGTGTGTGTGTGTGTGTGTGTGTGTGTGTGTGTGAATTTTCTGAGGCTGGGTCACGCTGTACAGTCCAGGCTGGCCTTGAACTGACTACAACCCTTCTACCTCAACTGCTATAGTATAGGTTTATAGGCGTGCACCACCATATCTGTCTTCTATGTTGATTTTTTTATCCCTCCACTGGGCTGAAAGTTTCACTAGTTCTCAGAGTCTTCTGACGCAGTTCTTTTCAGGTCACCTCATTTCATCTGCCAATAAGAACAGCTAAAACCAGGACGATACACAAAGGAGGATGTGTTCTTCCCTTGCTATTTGTGTCCTTTTGTTTTTTTCTTTTGTTTGATTTTATAGAGTAAATGTATGCTGCATTGAACAGATATGATGAGAATAACCACTTTGTCCTATCTCCAATCTTAGGGGGAAGGCCTCAGTTTTTTTCCATTGAGTATGGTGTTGGCAGGGAGTTCGGCATAAATACTTTCCAGTAAGATAAGTACTTCTGTACATGTTTGTGTCATTTTTTGCCTTAACCATAAATGCTTTTTTTTAAATATTTTGTCAAATGTTTTTCTGAGTATATTGTGATAACCATGCGGTTTTATGTCTATTTCTGTTTAAGTAGGATTACATTTATTGATTTACAGCTGTTGAACTGTCCTTCTATCCACAGGAAAGCTGACATTGTAATACTGTAAAATATTTTAGATTATTTCTTGTTCTGTTTGTTCTTGTTCTGTTTGTTCACATAGATGAGGGAACTTGGCCTCTCACATTCATATATCATGGAGTTCTCCAGTTTTCAGGGTCATCTGGCTTTAAAAAATGTGTTGAGTAGTATGTTTTCCTTCAAGTATGTGTAAGAGTTTGATGAGCTTTAGCTCTAGTCTGAAATGCTGGCAAAATCCAGCAGCAAATCCTTCAGATTCTGAGCTTGACATTGTAGGCTTTCTATCATTTTGATTTCCTTATCTGTTATCTGTTCAGGGTTTGTGCATCTTCCTGGTTTGTTGTTAATTATTCTATATGTCTAATCATTTATTCTTTTCTTCTAGATTCTCCAATTTACTGAAATATATGTTTTGAACATATTTTTTTAAATCATCAGATTTGATCAATGCCCATTGTGATTTTACCTTTCTGTTCTCTAATTGGGTGAATATGAGTCTTTTAAAAATTATTTTAAAGAAAGAAAAATAATAGATAAGAGAGAAATGATACAATTTTTTTTAAAAAAACAAGATAGGTATGTAACAGTGGTTGTTATACTTCACACTGCTGTCTTCAATTTTGTTCAAATTACTGACATAAGTATATAAAATTCATAGATTAAAGATTTTCAGCATTAGCTGCTACCTTCAATAAACTAATGGAGAAACGGTAGGTGGAGCAGTTCCCCAAGCAGGGGCTGGAGAGCATGGGGAGGGGCCAAGGGGACAAAGAGGGAAGAGGGTGGGAGTCTGAGGGCTGGAACAGCCCCTGTAAGTGGCGGTGTTGGACGCAGCTGAAGCGACGGTAGCAACGAGGGGTCTCAGCGGCAGTGGTGGGCCTGAGCAAGGAGCCGGGGAAGATGGAGCGGAAGAGGTGACCATGTGAGTATACACGGACGGTTACCACATGCAAAAAAAGAGATTGAAAGGCTGTAAGTTGATGTTTAAGGTGTAGCTACGGAAATGATGAAAACGTATGAACAAGGGGTTCAAAGACCAAATTACATCATGAGAAGTCGGGGTTGACCATTTGCCAATGGTCAAGAAATATAAGAGGACTAGATAGATGAAAAGGGTCACAGGAACATCAGAGCAGCGGTCATGTGCTCTGCAGATGTAGAGAAGTTGTCCTTACTTTCAATAAACAAGCAAGTCATAGGTGACAGTGTGACTGAGGACTTTATCTGTAAGAAGGCAGAGACACTGTGAGTAGACTGCAGAGGAGTCTGAGATAGGAGGATCCCAAGTTCAAGCCCAGCCGAGGCAAATTAGTCAGACCTTATTTCAAAATAAAAAGGGCTGAAGCTGTAGAACATTTGCTTATCATGCACCAGACCCTGGGCTCAGTCCGCAGCGCAGTTCACCCCAAAGAAAGCACCCCAGACACTAGGGTGTCCCATTATAGCATGCATAGCCAAGTCCTACCAAGGCCCCTGTGCTGGACCATTTGCTGAGATCTGCCCCAAATAGTTTCCCAGTACTTACACCAGTCCCCTGGTCATGATGCTTTAAGTCCACATGGAGTGGGCATCTTCTGGCTGGAAGGGATTCCCAGCTGTATTCTCCTCACTGTGCCCTGTCTGCCACGGCCAGGGTGTCTCAGGCAGGGATGGCACAGGGGCCTATTCTCAGAAGGGCAACTGGATCCACCCATTAACTTTGGGCTACACTGAACCTGAGAGTGTTGAGGGTACCTGCGCTCCTAAGTCCTGTCACAAGTACCTCTAACAATGGTAGTCACACGCCCTCGTTTTGTCTGTGTAAATCGAGGTGGGTGTTAGCATATTCACAGCTCTCTGCTGCCATCATAGCCGTGTGAGACTGAAATACTTCCCGCCCCAGGGAGGCCCCACCCTTCCGCAACCCCTGCTCTGGTACTTCCTGTCTGTGGGGCTCCCATGCGGCAAACGTTACAGCCTTGGTGACACCTTTCCTGGCCAAGTGATTGATGTCCGCGCAGCGAGGGAATGACCTCTCCTTGATCGTGGAGCCTCTCCACTGCGGGCACTCACGCCTGGGTTCTACTACAGGTGCAGAGACCAAGGCCTGGGAGCGGAACGGCGGGCCACAGTGGACATGCGCTGCGTGCTTCGGTGTGGGGCTTGCTGCCTGCCACATGGGCGCTGATTTCCCCACGCAACAGCCCCAATCCCCTGGAGAGGGTAGTTGGCCTCCCAGGCAGACCGACCAATGGACCCCTTCTCGGCATGGGTCCCAGAAGCTTTTGGGCTGGGCCATTGGAAGGTAGAGGGCCCACCCATCTGCGCCCACAGCCCCAGTGGGAAGAAGTTCCGCAGCAAGCCCCAGCGGGCGCACTACCTGGGCGGCTCCACGGATCTCCGCACCTTCAACTTCCACACAGGAAAAATGCTAATGTGCGAGATAAACAAAAGCCAACGGCGCATGCTCTACGACTCCTCCAACCAGGTCAAGGGCAAGCCTGACCTCAACAAGGCCCTTCCTGCGCGGCAGACAGCGTGCATTTTCAAGCAGCCCAACACCAAGATCACCAACTACCCCAGCAACTAAGTCAAGAGTGACCCGCAGAAGATGGTTGACCAGTCACGACAACTGTTCTAGAAGAAGAAGCTAAGAGGGTTCAGCACCCTCGACATCACAGAGGAGCTGGTCAGGACCTTGGACCTGCCCAAAGGGCTGCACGGTGTGGGTCCTGGCTACACCAATGAGACCCTGCTGTCCGCCACCACCAGTGCTCTGCACACAAGCACAAAGCCCATCACAGGCCAGCTCTTGGCTGCTGTGGAGAAGAACCCTGGTACGTGGCTGAACACCACACAGCCCCCATGCAAAGCCTTCATGGTGACCGACCAGGATGAAGCAGTTGGTGCAGCAGGTGTGGAAGCGGCTGGAAGAGGCGCTGTTGGCCGACCTGGTGGCCCACGTGGAGGGGCTAACACGGGATGAGGCACCGCTGGACAAAGGCCTGTGGGGATGAGAATGAGGAAGATGAAGAGAAGACTGAGCCAGACCAGGAACGGGAGCACATCTAGCGCAGGTGCCCGCCCTCCTCCAGTTTACCCACTTCACCTGGCCCTGACACACTGAGGCTGGGCTTGGTGGCCGCAGTAGGAAGGGTCAGCTGGAGCTCGCCCTTCATGGGTGCCCCTTCCAAGCCTTGAGGTGTGGTGGAGATCACTGACCCATGGACTTCAGCATGGAGCATGGCCAACTCAGGTCTGAGGGGCAGGAGGGCCCTCCACACAGGGCTCTGGGCCCCCGTTCCTGGGCTGTGAGGCAGGACAGCACCAGTGGGTTCACTTCTAACCCCATGGCTCAAGGGCTGCAACTGTCATGTTTCCATGAGTTGGAGAACATTCTGGAAAAAATCTGACCCCAGCCTGCTGTGAGAAACATAGCCCTGAGCCAGCTGACCAGCTTTTGGGACACTGCTGCTGCAACCCTGCAGTCCCCTAGTGGGCAGAATTGGTGACCCTCAGAAGGCCACCTGGGCACTGGACTCCAGGGAAACTGATTTCTCTGAATAAATAATGACATGAATGAGGCTGACCTTGAGCATGACCAACAAAAAAACAAAACAAAACCTAATAGAAAGCTGTAGCACCATCACCTTAGCTGTCCTGTATAAATACGTATATCATTTTCCCTTTCCTTCTTTCCTTTCTTTTCTCTTTCCCTTACTGCAATTGTTTATTCCTTATATTTAATCTCTTTCACTTTTATTCTATTTGTCTTTCCTTATTTTGGCACATTTAGTTATGAGTTTATAATTTCACCTAACCTTAGCTTCCTGTCGAAGTGCACTAAGTATGTCCCAGCTCGTTCAGTCTCTTCTAGTTCATTTGTGGTGAAGTCCACTTCATCTGAATGTAGCATAGCTCCATGGAGTATCACATTCCATCCTTTCATTTTCAGACTGTGTTTCTATATTGATGAGGTGTGCCTCTTGTAGGGTTCATATAGTTAAGCTTTTTTGGGGGGAGGGTGTATTGCTGATCCAGTCCAACGGTGTGTGGCTCTGGATTGGTGAGTTAAAGACATTTGCATTGAGGAAGTGTTGCACTGAAACCCTTATTATGTTATGTAGCTATGAATTCCAAACATCATTAGAGGAAAAGTGGTCAAAACCTATTTGATGGCAAATTACCAAAAAACACGTATGGTTGATATTCTCACATTCTACCTTCTGTGCCATGAGGGAATTTTCAAAGAGGAAAGCCCATACTCAAAGAGTGCACTGAGTCATATCCTGTGAAAATGCCCAAGGCATTTGCTTGGATCTTACTCAAAAATTATGCCAAAGGTCATTAAGGAACCTACCTTTGGCCAGGTCCCTGATGTTGTGGTCAAGAGAACACATGAGAACTACTCAACAAGGGCCAGAGAAGTAGCTCAGCACACTAAGGGCCTGATTTGGCAAGCATAAGGACCAGGATTCAATTCCTGGGTCATGCACACTGTGCTGGCTCAGGGAATGAATCTGAGCTTGGTGGCACATGCCTGTAATTCCAGCACTGGGGAGGCCAGTAACAGGAGGATCACAGAGTCCAAGCTATACAGAGAGACCGTGTAACAAATTCATAAATGAAAATAAAATAATAATAAATAAAAAAGAATAACTCAATAAAACTCATCCCCCCCCCAGCACCCATGCTACTCTGCTTAGTGAGAGAGCTTAACAGGCTGCCATCCTGCAGGGGAAGACTTGGAAATAAGTCGTGGCACAGTAATAACTAGCAAATCTCCAGCCATTGCTTTCAATACAGGGAAGATCAGAGAACAAAGTGACATGATTACTCTTAGGGATACAATAAGATGGATTCAAACACAAAGGAGAGAAACAGGCACATGCTTCCCTTTCACAGACTGTACTGTGTCTTTCAGATTTAACTTATCTTTCTGGTTCTTACATTAATGAGACAACAAGATGGTTACAGATACGGGTCTGATTTATTTTATTTATGAGTCTGATCTCTAATTGCACCAAATCTTTTTCTGCTTTTCTGTGAGAGTAAAATTTTATTCTTTTGTGGATTCATTTAGTTTTCATTTTTAAAGCATTAAATGCCATTAAATATATTAGAAATCATGGAGAATTTCACTAAACATTATGATAGGAATTCATCCATAGTTGTTATATTGTATATTGTTGTCTTCAATTAGTTGTTCAGATTTCCAGATAGATGCATGAAAAATTGATCAACAAAAAATTACAAAGAAGAGAGAGAGAAATCATTTAATCATGAAGTTCTCCATTCAGGAGACCAGTAGAAACCAGCAGTACATTTCTCCAAGCTACACTATGTATATATGTGTATATTCCTTTTACCATTCCTTCTTTATTTTTCTCCTTTCCCTCATTCCAGCTATTTCTTCTCTTTGAAGAATTTGCTTTCTTTTCACAGAATCTATTGTAGCTTGTCAATTTAATTTACTCTTTCTGGCTCTTACATTAGGGAGACAATACTATGGTTACATACGCTGGTATGATTTATTTAATTGATGAGTATGATCTCTAATCACACCCATTTACCCATAACCACCTTGAGTATAGCTGAATAACATTCCATTGTGTAAAATTACTACACCTGTTTTAATCCATTCCTCAGTTGATGGGCATAGGGATTTTTTTCCAGAATCTACCTATGAAAAATTGTGCTGCTAGAGCCATGGGTGCACATATGTTGCTGTAGTGTGATGTTTCAGCTCTTCTGGAAAAATACCCAGGGGAGGAAAGTTGGACAGAATGGGACCTCCAATCCGTTTTTTTTAATAATCTCCATTGATTTTGCTGGTTATTATAGCAGTCTGCACTCCCATCAAAAGTGGAGAGGAATTTCTTTTTCCCTACATTTCCTCTAGCTTCAGTTATTGTTTGACATCTTGATGATAACCATCCTTTCTGGGGTGAAATGGAATCCAAGTGTTGTGTTAATTTTCACTGTTTGAATGAGAAAGGATTTGAATCTTTTCACATATTTATTTGTCATTTGTATATCTTATCTCAGAAGTGTATATTCCTTTCAGAGGCCCATTTTTGGATTGCATCCTTCAATTTTGGGGGTCTGATTTTTTTAAATTCTTTATACATTCTAGATAGAAGCCCTTTGTCTGATGGATGATTGGCAAATTTTTTCCCAATTTGTGAGTTTTCTTTTTTCTTGATTGTTAGTTCCTTTTGACACGCAGAAACTCAAAAAACAACAACAACAAAAACCCAGAGAGATCCCAGTAGTTGATTCTTTGAAGTATCTCTCACCTACTTTAAGAGGCTATCTTTCTTACAATGAACATGATTGGTTCCTTTTTCAAAGATAAGGTGGCTGAGTGTATTAAGTTTTCATAGTTTAAAGTTAACAAAAATAAATAAACAATAAATAAATAAAATAATACAAAAGGAAGCCAGATGTGGTGGTGCATGCCTGTATTTCCAGCAGTTGAGAGGCTGAGGCAGGAGGATTCATGTGAGTTGGAGGCCAGCCTCGGCTACAAAAGTGAAAGTGAACTCACGGTCAGCCTGAACGGCATAGCGAGACTCTGTCTCAAAAATACATACATACATATATAAATAAATAAATAAATAAATAAATAACTGTTAACCAATGTCTACGGGTAACTGTAAAACACTAGATACTCTTTTTTTTTTTTTTTTTTTCTATCCACATTTTGTATTGAAGAAAGATATATGCAGTTCTTGTACATCTACTTTCAGGAAAAATACAAATTATCAAAGCAAAGGAAACATTCTGGAAAACAATAACATACACAAAACTACATGTTACTTCCTGTACAAATGTCAGAAATGGGCACATAATTTAGGAGGGTAGTTATTAGTGTAATTTCATGAGAACTGCAAAGTGGAAATAAACTAACCTAACCAATACCTATTCAGTAGAAAACTGTCACCTCATTTCCTTTTTAAAAAGTTGCCAGAAGTAGATGTGTTCACTAAAATGTTTCAAGTCCTCAAGGCACATAAAAATCACATAAAAGTTCACAACATGTGTAACCGAGGGTCCAAACCATTCTATAATCTCACATCGCCTCAAGACCTATTTCATGGTACAGTTTTAAATGACAATGTTGGGGGAATGGAGAACGTACATGCAGCACTGTGAACTACATGAAGAATTTCTAGAAGATGAAGAACAGATGACACTAGATTGACAGAGGAATTCAGCAGAGCTGAACATACTCTAGACTTTCGCAGACTAAGATGGGATTTAAGGAGAATGAAAAATTGCTGAAAACTATGAACTGCATAAATAAATATGGTGTTGGAGTAGGACTTACACCAAAGAACAGGAAAGTAACTTAAAGAAGACAGTTACCTTGGACATGCTCTAATGCTTCCCAAATCACACTGCATATGATTACCAACTACAAGTTATAGCCTTGGCCTAGGTGGCAATAAACGGAATTCTTTTTTGTTCACTGATAAGGGAAAGCATTCATAGCAATTTTCATAGGTGAATCATAAAATTAAATTCAAAACAAATTAGTAGTTTCAAAATAACTGTGAGTGATAAAATTTGAAAAAATATTTCCAATTATCTTTGCAAGACTGATCGAAGCAAACATCGTTTTGTTGGGTGGCAAAGTTTGTCAGGTAAATATCTGTAGTTCATTAGATAGTAGCTAACATTGATTAATATACTTGTGCTTCAAGTAATTCTTTTTAAAAAATAATCATTTATTTATCCATTTATTTATGGATTTATTTGGTACAAGAGCTCACTATGCAGCTCAGACTCCTAGTAATCATTCTGTCTCAGCATCCCCGGTCCTAGGATTACAGGCATGTGCCACCATGCCTACCTTTGGGGACAGCATGGAATGCAGTACCAGGATCAAACTTGAGTCCTTCTCCTTGCCAAGCTGGAGCTTAGGCCACCAACCCATCTCCCTGGCCCACCTGTGCTTAAATTGCCATAAAAGAAAGTATAAAAATGTATTATCTATGCTTTAAGTTAACCCCTGACATTTTTACCAATTCTAGCTTAACCACATCCTCCTGGCATGATCAATGTACTTAAAATCGATCCAGCATGCTCAAGGAGATAGCTCCTAGAATCAGGAAAACGAAATCAGACATTCTAGAGCTTGTATCCCGCCATTTCAAATAACTGCTCTGAATTCTCTATGACTTACTCTGCCATTTTAAAACTTGCTCACACTTTACCTAAATCTCTTTCCTGTTTCCTTCTACCACTCACTTTCAAAACCTTTGAACTTTGTGAACAATTTCGCACTCATTCTTTACAACTTGAATACATAAATCTTTTTCAGGAAGCAGACTTTAATCGCCTCTCCAACACATGCACTATTGCTGCAAGTAAAAGGTACTTCCGATACGAGATCTTTGTCCTGTGAAGGGTTACGTGCTCTGGGGAGTCACCACTGCTCCAGAGGACATTGGGAAGAAGGACAATATATGTCTTCAAAGGGCAATGATGGACAGCAATATAAGAGAGTCACAATCCATAACATCTACTCCCCTGTGCTGCGTTTTAGTGAAGTGCCTTAGAATTTTAACATGTTATTTTCCTTGAAAGTCAGTGGTTTCAGGATTTAGTGGTTCTTCTAACCCTTCTGAACAAGAGTATTCACGGCAACCAGTGAATAATAATGACAGATATTTTGAGCTAAAGGCTTGACAACGGAATGTATTTATTATATATTTGTTTTAACTTTTAAGAGACATTTGTGAACTCTTACAAAAAAGTTTATATTTTACATCCTGGTAGAGTCAGGCTGTTTACTTAGGCCACATTTGGCCCTCCTCCTAAAAGAATTGGCCAGTCATGCCTCCTCTCTGATCCCAGTATGTTATGTGTCAGTGACAGCTAACTAAGGGGATTTATAATGCTTTTCTTTAACTGATAGATTGGCTTATGAAAGAAGAAGCTATTATGAAACTAAACTATAGTGATTATATTCTTCCCCTCACAAAAGGACAAAAGAAAACAAGGAAAAAGATATATTTATGCATATATTCAAGATATTTGGATAACTGGACTGCTAATTTCTGCTGGTCTACTGAAAGAAGTAATTAAAACAAATTCTTCTCTTTTTCAAGAGAAGAATTCATAGATATATGGCCTCCTATCCCTTCCAAGTTCAAAATTTACTTCACAGAATTAACTATAGTACCTCCTGTCACTTTTAAAAATATCTTATCTGGAGAATGGATTATACCTCTCCATCTTCTGAAAGCTCTCAGAATATACATTCTATCCTTATAACAGATAGAACAAAACAAGAAAACAACAAAAATCCAGATCCTCACAAAATTAGCAGTGTGGTACCAGCTCTTAAGTCATTATGTTTTGTTTTCAGTCAACCTATGTGGCAGTTGACTGTGTAAAATATAATGACTGTGTATGACATAAATGATCTATATTAAGTGTAATAACTTGCTCTGTATTAAGAGTAACTACTCTTCTATAACAATAAATGAAAACAGAATAATTACAATTTACACAGCATTTTTAAAAATTGACATAACTGTTAAATATAGCTATTAAAGCAGAAATAATATCAGAATGATAGAATTGGATGTAGTACAATGCTCTTGTTTTACGTTTCATCAAAAAGGCAAGAGAAAAAAATACAGCCAAAAGGAATGCAGTCTACTCTGTACATAGAAACCTGGCCATTAGGGTTAGTGAACACCATTAGTCAGAGAAAGGACGCAATTTCTTATTCCTCTGAACCACCACTTTAAATGCCAACAAGTGAAAGTAATCAGATAATTTTATTACAGTTACTATTAAAGTTCTCACACATTAATTTATTAACTGAGATTCATATTGGGGACTTCCATCTCTTTCTCATCTTCGGGATTTCTAATTACCTCAGTCCGTCTAAAAAAACACAGTCCTTTCACAAGGTTGACATACCTGCGGCAAAGCCATTTTCCCCATCAGTGCCTTCGTGGCTCATGCAGACCATTTCGTCCTTTACACACAGATCCGCTCCTTTGAAGGACATTTTACACATCCTTCCAGCCGGCATGCCATAGTGACTTACACAGAATTCCTACAACTGGCAAAATGAAAAAAATCAATACGTGAGTACGCATATTTTGGTTTTGAATGTAAAAAAGAAGATGATGTACATAGGTAAAGATCTGAAGGCCTGATTCTGGCTCCTTTCTCCTATGCCAGAGTGCTAAGAACTTGGTAAGTTACCAGAGACAACGAGGGTAAGAGACAAATACAACAAGACATTTGAACGAACTGTGGTAGTATGGAATCGTGAGAACGTGTGTTGATTGAAGAGCTGATGGTTAGTCCAGGCACTGCGAAAACAAAGGCTGAGATGAGTGTAATAATAAGAGCAAACACCTACATGGCAGCCTACCTGTGACGATAGAAAACAAGTAAAACAGAAAAAAAAAAAAAAAAAAAAAAACTGAGACCGTCTTGGGATGGCAAGGCAGAGGGAACATATTCATTCCAAGTAGCAACTTTGCTGTAGAAAACTTAAATTCCTTCTTTCTTTTCCTGCAGGTAAGAGTACATATCATAGTGAAGGCCAAAGTCCTAGGCATTAGGGTTCGTGAACACCACTCGTCAGAGAAAGGAGGCACTTTCTCATTCCTCAGAACCAGTACTTCAAATGCCAACCAGGGAAAGTAATGATATATTTTTATCATTGCATTAATATGTAATAATATGCGTCTTAAATTTTTTTGAACTGGTTTAAAAATAAGTTGTGAAAGTATTTATTTTGTCTTAAACCTAATACTGAAGACTGCTTCAGATTCTACCACAGCTAAAGAATGCAGGGATTGGAAATTAGATTAAAGAATCAAAAGCGCGAATAGAATTAAAACAATTCCAGACCCTTCAGCTAAAAAGAAGAAACTAGAAAGGCACTTTATCTTGCCACGCGAAGAACGATCCTGTTTCACTTAGGTGTGACAGCTTAGGCCAGCGACATTCAGGGCCGACGTTGTCGGGCAGCCTACTTGGTGAGTTGGAAATGGAAAAGAACTCAGTGTGGTAATTAGGTGAGGTATAAATCCCTAAGACTTTTTGTTCAAGAAGAAAATATTTTCAAACCCTAATAAAGTTACTTTGAACGCCATTCTCAGGAATTGAAAGTGACTCATTTCCGCACGGGTCTTCAGAAATGGATACAGGTGTAAAAAAGCTAGAGTTATGTATCCTCGGTTGATAAAACAGCTCAAAACTCAGTGCGAAGAACAGCCCAGTAGGAGCACTTCATAAATTTCTAGTAAATGTAAAGGCCTGAATTGTTCTAATTCTATCTTTGAACCTTAGGAGACGCTAGTCCAGTAAAAGTAATCAGCAAGCTGAACGAGCTTTCATCATCGTCCGCTGCACGACAGCAGCCTTTCCAGCACCAATTTCACTTGAATATGGGACACTGGTCCTTGGTCTGGAGCTCAGGGGTCGGGTGACTTCAAAGCCGACTTGTGTCTTGAATCGTGCCCCTCGCAATACAGAGGGGTTTCATATTTCAAGCGCAGACGCTCGGGGAAGTGGCCAGCCTGCCAGTACAGTAACAGACACCACGATGTCGTCATGTCTCCCAAAGACCACCTTTGTGGGCCGCATTCTTTCCCCATCAGGCGCACTGCCCTGACCTGCGCCGTGTGTGTTTTCAGTTGCTGAAGGCTGCTGATCCTCGCTAAATGATCTATGAAAGCTCAATGCCGAGGCATTCTTGAGAATGGAAAGGTCCCCTTTAGCACACAATATCATCGTTTCATGGCCGACTGCACGTTACGAGAGGCATGCTTTAGATCTTAAGATGGGAAAGCCAGATATTGCTGTATCATAATATTTTTTTGTATTTTCTGGAAACTGCTTAAAATTCTCCTATTCTTGGATTGATGTCTGCAAAGAAGGAAAGAATGGGGAATGATATTTTCATGTGGAAATTTTTTTTAAAGACTGTATAATAAAACCTCAATTAAAGGTGAAAAAACATTGAATTTAATATCTTCAGTAGTAAGACTGTTCCAAAAGAAACTAACTCAACCTCAGGAAATAGTATAAGCAATCATAGTGATTAAATTCATTTTTTTCTGAAATTTAACCCAATGAGGTACACCATTAAAATCAGGACCATAAATAGCCATACAGTGTGGATACTTACTTTTAAGCCCACAGAGATTTAATTATATACACATTTTACATAGCGTGTGCTAAGTTGAAGAAGGGGAAGTTTATGTGACTTTCAATTCTCAAAAGGCTCTGTCAGTAAAGAAAATTTTAGGCTCGTTTATTACACATCATACTTCCAAAACCACTCAGCTGCTATGAAATATCTCCGGTCATTTTTGCATATGTAGAGAAGCTTTCATTCAAGCATCAGTTTGGTTTTCTTTGATCAAAAATCTTTTTTTTTTTTCTATTTTGCTTACTTTTCTACAGGTAAACTATAAACGTATAGGGCCACCCCTCGAAAAATTATCTTCTTAGAAATTGCATCCTCATTTTCCTGTCAACCTGCTCCAAGCATAACCATGCATTCAGTAGCTTGCTCACGGTTTGGTCCACACCAAGTGGTTGTTTAATCCAAATATCTGAGAAGTAAATGGAGGTGGTCCCTCTGGAGAAAGAGTAGCAGGATAGCCACGGAGTGGGGTAACCCGAGACGACCACACATCCTGAGCCTGGGGAAGACAGCTGACGACAGGATATGGAGTGTTGGCAGGCATTACTGGGCCTACACCGTTGCTTCCGCTACTGCCAGAGACACAGTCGGAGTCATACCCTCCCCTTCACATGAAGCTCTAAACCTCTGAGCTTCACCTGGGCCTTTATGGGTAGATATTGCTTGACGTTCACAGGGAATTCCTTAATTTCTACAAGACTTCTTGATGTTTTCACAGTGATTATGATTAGGAGTTGAGGGCTGGCCAGATAGCTCAGCAGACTAGTGTACCTGCTTAGGCAGGGGTTAGCAGGACAGGTTCGATCCCCTGTGTGCAGGGCCAGTCCTGCCTCCCAGGTCACATTCAGAGGACGATTGAGACTAGGCATGTGGGTTCATGCTTCTAATCCCAGCACTTGGGAGGTTAAAAAAAGGAGAATCACTAGGAGTCCCATGTACATAGTGAGACCCTGTGAACCCTGTACTAAGTATATGCTTACACACTTACATACCTACATGCATACATATGTTTAACCCAGCACCACTACAACCCTGCACTGTCTTCCTGATTTCACAAGCAGCCGTGCTTTCTCTGCAGCTCCAAGTTTTCTTGCCTAGCTGGAGCCCTTCAGAGGATGCTTCCTTGAAGTCACCATAGGCTCTCTTGCTTTCGGCTGGCTTTGATTTCCTGATGACCAGAGTGTCCAAGAATCATTGTCAACAAAATCAGCAAGAGCAGCTTCTGTGGTGTCACATGAACACCCAATTCAATCTTCATATCAAGCAGCTTACAGTTCTGGGGCAACAGAGATTGCTCCAGTATTGCAAAAATAGCTTACATAGCATGACTCACGACATCCACTTCCATTTGGCCTATGCCAAGTTGAATAAAGCAAAACTTTGTAACAATGTGGTGTTCCTCAGATCACCATGGATCTTTATGAACATCTTCCTTGAAGAACAGCTCCACTTTAGGTGGGTAAAACTGAAGCCTCCCTTGATGTCAGGATTTTTTTTAGAAAAGAACCAGTTGCTTTTATTCTGTGAACCCCTTCAGTTGGAACCGTTTCGTGCTGTTGCGCAGTGAAAGCTATCCCTCCACATGTTCTGGTGACAGCACTTTTGATGCCTGCTTCCCACTTCAACTGGAACATATCGCTGGTAATCTTCCTGCACATTGCAGCTTTTCCCTTCACGTGATTTTCTTTGGCTGCATTTCCTGCTGTAATCTGGTCTTTGGACTGCAAAAGGGCTTTTCCTGGACTGTCTAACAATGTTTACCCTCATGGGGTTTTTGGCCAGCATTCAACACTTCTGCTGCCACTAAGGCTGCCATGCCGGGCAGGTTGGAGGCAGTAACCACTCTGGAGAGACAGTGATATGTCTGGTGTTAGTAACTGAGAATAGCTCATAATCGTAAAATGCGAGGGAGAGAAGAAGAAGAAGAAGAAGAAGAAGAAGAAGAAGAAGAAGAAGAAGAAGAAGAAGAAGAAGAAGAAGAAGAAGAAGAAGAAGAAGAAGAAAGAGAGAGAGAGAGAGAGAGAGAGAGAGAGAGAGAGTGTCCTATATAATGGATGTTTCATTTAAAAAAAAAACAGTTAAATTAGTGAGTTTTTGTGTAAAATGCCAGTAAAGGTCAAGATACCTTATGTAAATAAACTTTAATGGGAAATGAATGATCATGCATGAAAGAAATGCTTGACAATGAACAATCTACCCTAAGTTAAACAAAGAGAAATAATCCGTCTCCACACAAACCTGATTTTCAATTATAACTGGCCTTGAAACCAGTTATGGACTCGAGCCTCTACACACTATGAGCTAAACCTAACTTTCACTCATCAACACTGAGTAGGCTGGGGAGATAGCTCAGCAGGATAAGCACTTGCCTGGTAAGTGCAAGGACCTGAGTTCAATCCCTGGTTCTGTGGGGAAAAAAGAACAAAAACACTGAGTAGGAGGTATTTTGTCTCAGCAATGAGAGAAAAAGAAAGAAAACAAGAGAAAAACACCCTCTGCAGAAGCACCGTATTTGAAGGACTTCGGCCTTCATGCTAGAAGCAAGGTTTAGGAACAAGCCACAGGGTAGCTTTCTGGAGAACTGATGCATTGAATGAGACACATGCTGCCTTGGAGCTAGGACAGGGGAGGGGATGAAGGAGAATGAAAGGTAAAAAAAAAATACTGTGCAGCCATGTGTGCATGGCCTCTCGGAAGACATGGCAATAAGACAGAGGCTGGCACAGCAAAAGAGTCAAAATTTGTTCCCTATAGTTACAATTTGACAGGAGCAGGGGAGTAACCCAGAGACCAGTATATATTTAAAAAGCTATCAGAAAGGTACTGAAAAATCGCATAAATTTTCTACGTGAACTTAAAACCTTGACAACAGCAGGTATTTGAAGCTGAGAAGGGAAAACTAGTCTGACAGCAAGCCCGGTTGGTAGGTAGGAGATTTCAGAAAGAGAAAATTTCAGTGCTGGCTCAGAAAGAATAATCAACAGGATTCTATGATCAATCCGATGTCAAAGGAAAAGTCAAAAGTAGCTCCCAGGCTCCTGGCTCTGGAAGTGGATAACACACAGCCCTGTTTACCGGTGTGAGAAGAAATAAGGAAGACAGAGCTTTGTGGAATCAGGTGTAACGAACTTGGCCAACAGCCACATGAAGATTTCCATAGGAAGTTGTTAGCTGGACCATGAAAGAAAATTGAGCAGAAAATAGGACTGATGAGTCATGCTCTTATGTCTGATAACTGGAAAGGCCTGGGAAGTTGAGACTAAGATGAGAAACTGGATCACAGCAGTCCTGACAGCACTGCAGAGTGATCACAGGTCTGTTAATGCTCTCATTACATGAAATAGTAACAGTTTCTAAGAAACAGTGGGCTTCCCTTGCATAATCTACAAGTGTAAAACAGAAAAGAATTATGAATGAACCTGGTATCTAAATATATTCTGATTTCTCACAATTTTTATGTTTATCGAAAGATTCCTCAAAGTGTTGCATAAGTAACGGATGAGGCTGCTTTTGCTTTGAGACTTGAAAAAGAATTAAAAACTAATTATTTCTGTTTCATAACATCATTTTGAAAAGCAGTTTACCATGTAGGATATATAAGGTAGCTCCTTTCAGACTTACGTTCAATGCATTTACTCTGACTATAGCAATTTAAGCTTACCACATAAAGCGTATTTTTTTGTTTCTGTTTTGTTTTTCATTAAAAGGTTTTATTTATGTATATGTTTGGTACAGAGTCTCACAATGCAACTTGGACTCATAGTGATCCTCCTGTCTCAACCTCCCTAGCACTGGGATTGCAGGAGTGTGTCACTATGCCTGGCTTAAGTGGTCAGCCTGGCAGCATGGCATGGTCTGGGATTGAACCTGGGTCTTTTGGCTTGCCAGGGAGATGCTTAGACCACTGAGCTATCTCTTGAGCTGCATTAAGCAGGATTGTTATACAGCAAAGACCACATTAAAAAGGGAGATTTTCTAATGTTTAAATTATTTATCCATTTATAGTTATTTATCAAAGTAAATTCTTAAATAATTACAGTGAGTGGGTAAGAGCCTAGTGCATAAATGTGAAGATGGGACATAGCCAAATTTTAAGCAAGAAATAATTCAGGCGTAGCGATTTGGGGTAAGGCCCCATCAGAAGCCAACCTTGTGAAGTGTACTTTAGCACATATCCATGTGTCTTGAAAGGTTGCACCAGTCTATAGTACACATTCCTATTAGCAATACACTGTAAAAGTCACTGAGAAAAGAGCCAACCTAGATTATAACCAAGCAAAGTCTGTAAGTTTATATAATTTGGTATGATGTAAAATTAGATTGAAAAGAAGACCTTGTATATTCAATGGAAAGAAATTTGAAGAAATGGGCATCTACAGTGACAGTTCTGGAAAGCCTAAGGATTAAATAATTTATTATTATTAAATATCTCAAATAAGCAGTGTATCATATACAATTTTCATTGTTTTATATGTTGTTGTTTTATGTTTTCATTATTTTCTATATATTTTATATTTCATTGTCTTTATGTTTTTTTTTTTTTTCCTCTGTCAATTATCTTTGAATTCCACTTCCTAAGACTTGGTATGGTATGAGTTACAATTAATTTTCTAATGTTACCCTGAAAAATTCTTTCTTCAATTTAAATACTTAAAACTTTGTCAACAAGAGATAATAATTTCTTGGGAAATATTAATCTACTTACTTTTCTTTATCTGCTCAACTAGGCAAAATAAATAAAAGACAACCTAATAGACTAAACAACCCTCAAAGTTTATGTCATGGAGCTTTGAGCCCTTGTTTCAATAAACAGATATGTTGCAAAAAAAGATGCAGTGCATAAAAGAAAGAACAGCATGTGTCTGAGAAATCACTTTGAACCTGGGCAGAAACCAGAGGGATAAAGGTAGCCGCACTTTCCCCTGAGGCGCTACTTTCCATGCCACAGCAAGGCACTCAGTGGAAGCCAGGTTTGGAGTCCTAATTACTGTTTTTCCTGTCTTCCCCACATGGAAACTGTCTGTACAATGAACCTGTGGGGACCGCATAGCTCCTTGGCAGAATATGGTCCGTGAGAGGGGCTTCAAGGATTCTGCGATGATGACAGGAAGGTTAACTCTTCAGGAGTCACATCAGCAACTCAATCAAAAACATGAAGACCGCATCCATTGTGATTTTGTCTTTCCATGCTTTTTACCACTGCTGACTCAGGAAGAATGATTTCCTAGAGCCTGTCCAGCTAGCTCAAGTGAGGAATACATAGAAGGACCCCGAACAGCCAATAAGTCTGCGAACAAGGGAACACATGGCTCCTATGTGGTCTTATATAATTTTTCACCATGTATACTACGTTCTGCTTACTCAAATACAAGAGTAACAGGGCCACTGAGATAGCCAGTGGACTAAAGCACCCATGTAGGCAATCTTAGGCAAGCACAGGGACCACAGTTTGAGCCCCCAAACCACATGTTGCACCAGCCCCATCCCTAGGGCAGGCTAAGCTGCCTGCAGTGCCTCGGCATGTTGGCACGTGTCTGTAGTCCCATTTCGGGGGAGGCTGAAAAGGGAGGATCACTGTTGAGTCTGAGTTATAGAGCAAGATCTTGTAGCAACCAAACACATTCTAAAAAGTGATAAAATGCTACAGTAGCTATCAATCTGAAGTTTAAAATGTATTCTCTGAATATAGCATGATTTAGTGAGTTCTTTGCTGTATCAGTTACATTTCTAACATTAAATTTGATATCATTATGTAAATGCATGGTTATACTTGCCTGAAGGTTAGGAGGAAATGTCTTTGAGTTATATCAGTGATTGAAGAGAATGGCGTTATCACCACTATGTGGGCACAATAACTAACGTTTTATGGAAACATGACAACAAGTTTTGTCTTCTACTGTACACATCGTTACCAAAGCTTCGAAACTTAAAGCCTGAATTTATATTCATACTGTTGGAAAGGTCAGGGGCTAGATTGGCTATACTTAAAAATTCTGAACATTTAATATGAAATAAAGGAAATGAATACAATTTGAAATTATTTCTCACAGGGAGATATAAATAATTGTACTTCCCCTCTAGCTATTGTATAAATTGCATATTCATACAGTAATCCCAACGTTATCTTCAAAGTCTCAAGCTTGTAAAGGTATTACTATTTACCAAAAATGAAACATGTTATTGAGCCAAACATTTCAACTAAGTGCTGTTACTTCAACATTACATCTGAGTCTGCATTTTATGACAAAGAAGGAAAAAATTTGTCCAAGGAGATGTCTTTTCAAACCTATGAGTTATGCACTTCTCTAACTTCTTTGCTGTTTCAAGAAGAAACGGATTCATTGAGAAGTGGAAGTTAAACTCTTTACCTAAGACTTGATATTTATCTTACTCAGATCATAAGAGAATTAAATTAATAGCTGGGCGTGGTGGCTCACGCCTGTAATCCCAGCACTCGGGAGGCTGAGGCAGGAGGATTGGTGCGAGTTCGAGACCAGCCTGGGCTACAAAAGTGAGCTCAGGACCAGCCTCAACTGCATAGCGAGACCCTGTCTCAAAAAGACAAAAAAAAAAAAAAATTAATAAAAGCAGATTTACAAAGTATTTTAATAGTAGCATGACTATAAATAAGATATTTATTTATGTATTTAGAATTATGTATAAGGTCTATTAAGCATAGAACTACAATGTACCATGGGTAAATTTGAAAGGCACAAAGAAAAGCATACAAATGTTTAGAATAAGGAAAATTGAGACAGATAATGGGCATCACATTAGACATAAATATGTTAATTAAGAAGACATCACATTGTTTCCCTGGTGTGACCAATAGAAAGAGTAAAGAAGGACCAAAATACACAATAGACACTGTGAAATGGAAAGAAATTATTGAAAAGGAAAAAGAAACTAGGGAGGGACAAGGAGAAAGAAGGATGGGAAAATTTAAAAAATAAAATAAAAGATAAAATGGAAATAAAGTTTTATAAATAGGGAGGAGGACATTGGTTGGAGGAGAGAGGATTGGGAAGAAAAGAAGAATAGACCACAAAATAGACCATGTATGGGTCCAAATTCTCTATGAGTGAGGAATATGCTCATTATGTGGATCTAAAATGTAGAAATAAATGTAACTTTTCAACTGAATTTTAAAGAGAAAAATATTAGAGAAAACCAAAACAAAATGGAGCATTTTAGAAATCTGAGACAATATCAAATCATACAACATATGTAGCACTGTATGTATTATGGATTTACAATGTACATAAAAGTAAAATATATAGCAGTGCCCAAAGGTGAACTGAAGAGTGTAAAGTTTTGCAATCTGGCAGAATTACATTGTTCAAATAACTGAATATTATTTTAGGCCACCACTGAGAACTCGAATAATAAAGTAGAAATAAGCCAATAGTAAAAATAAAGTATAAATAATGAGTCAATAATAAAATTACCAAACACAGTACTTTTATTTTCATTAAAAATACACTATTTACTATTTCATCCATAAAATTTATAGTTGGCCCATATCCCCTTCCCTGCTTTCTGTCTTTAAACTTTTTTTTTCTTTTTTCCTGTGCCAGGGATCAAACTCAGGCAGGACCTTGTGCTCATCAGGCAGGCGCTTATGCCCCTGAGTTATATCCCCAGTCTCTAAAGTTGCTTTTTAAAAAACCAACAACATATTCCTAATTTTATGTTTAGAACAGTCAAATTATATGCATACTGCTTATTGAAAACTAATTATTGTTCTGAATCTCTCTAAAGTTTTTTCAATAATGTACTAGTGAACCCTAGTCCTTAATTTATTGTAAAAAGTTTTAATTAATACTTACAACTAAAAAAAAAAACTTCCTTAACCTGAGCTAATTTAAATGCTTTACTTTATGTTTTAGATGCTGTGTGTTATATCTTTAAATGTCTTACTCCAAGTTTTAAACTTCTACAAGGTATTTATTAGACTTAGGAAGTGTAGTATTTTCAAAAGGGAAATTTGACATTTTGAGGTTTGCTGTCTTTCTTTCTTTCTCTCCTTCCTTCCATTTTGGAGACAGGAAAAATATATAGAAAAGTGGACATGTGATTCCAGCCTCATATTTCAGCAGCTCAATGCACAGAACAATACCTGTGCCTTGTAAGCTTCAGTTTTTGCCTCTATTCAGAGGCTGAGTACAGAGGATAAGAGTGACTCTCGACATGGAGGCTGTCTTCCCAGAATACATTTTGCTGAATGTGACCAGCATGCTCTTGGAGGAGATACTGACGTAGCCATCAGTCTGAGGGCTGAGAACTGTATTTCTGTGTCAGAAGCTGCTGCTTCTGATAGCTTCACCCCTGGATGATCCACATGACTTCTTTGAACACAGAAAGGAGTTCTGATAATTCAGTGTGTTCCACCTATACAAAAGGAAGAATTTTCTGGAATCTATGGGCCAAAAACTTATAGAAGGTTTTTCTCTTCCTGCACTTCTCCTGCTTCTACAACCATCCTGTAATGTAGCCTAGAAGATCAACCACTGGTCACTGTGAAGTAGCAGTCTTTCTTAACTTTGTCACAGCGCCAGGCAGCACATAGACATGAAAGGAGCAGGATGAAAGCACTAAGACCGCTTGAACTCAGGGTTTCCTCGTTGCATGTACGTGTTAGTGAAACACAATGATGATGCCCACGATTCAGCGAAGAAAAGGTTTAATTTGGCTCAAAATGTCAGGCGATTCTGCCTGTGTTGGACAGGGTCTAACACAGAGGCTTCACGGTGGAAGAGAGTGGTAGAATAAAGCTCTTCTGTTAATGGCAATTGGAACTTAGGAAGTCTACTATTTTGAAATAGAAAATTGAGTGCAATTCAGTTGGGGGCCATGCTAAAGAAGAGGAGCCAGGGTCTGGGCATGGACTCAGGGCTGTGCCTGCCTGGTAGACTTGCACACATATAGAAATGGGCTCCACCCATGCCCCAGGTGGGTCAGTCCCAAAGCCAATAAAATTGATGTTCCATCCTACCACAGTATTTCACTAAATCCCTTACATTTTAAAATTGTGCTTTAATTGTTTTATTTTTCTGTTACTATTTCTGCCATTTTTTTCTACTTTCAAGAAGAAGAATAAACAAACAATCTAAACCAGTTTAGGCATTGTATTTATTTTCAAAGTTTAAGTGAAGATTTTTTTTTTTTCAGAACCAGGGATCAAACTCAGGACCTTGCACTTGCCAGGCAGGCACCCGTGCCCCTGAGCTATCTCCCTAACCCTCTTTTCAAAGTTTACATAAGCTCATGCTTCACTGTATATTCTAAAACCAAAACCTATTTTTTAGAAAATATTCCTGTTGAATGTATCCTTATAGATCTTCTCTATACTGTCTCCCCTGTTATTCTCTGCCCTGGAAAACCTACTCTTCTGGATCATAGGAAAAATCCTCTCATGCCCCCTTGGCTTCTTTTGGCTTTCATCAACAGGAGATTGAAGGAAGGGAGGAGGCACCAGTGGAGTTATGATCGGAGCTCTAAGTGCAGCCTTTGTCACCCTACGTGAGCTCTTGCATTTAGCAGAGTGTGGCCCTTCACTGAAATGCCTGTGTCTCCCCAGGATGCCTGGCTCACTTTGCTATCTTCTTGTGGTCTTGGGGACTTTAACTCTTATTTAGGAGCTGTCAGAGCCCAGCTCTCACTGCACTAGGTTCCTACACTTCTTGTATTTTAAAACTTCACAGATTTGTAGATAAAAACTGGGTGTGTTGAAAATTATTTTAATTTTGTTGTACCATCTAGTTCTTGTTAGGAGTTTCTATTATTCTATTATAAAATTGATAAAGCAATCAGAGCACATGCACTAAGATAGAAAACTGGTAGCTTCAGATAGAGTTTGAACTAAACATTACCCAAAGAGATATTTCAATAAATTTTGTAAATTCTTATCGCGAAGTATAACAACCTGCTTAGTATAATAATAATCTAATTCTTTTTTTTTATAAAGGCAAAACATTTTATGATATACAGTGAGCTTGCACAGCTTAGGCTTATGCTTTTTGATTAAATTTAATAATGCTAATTATCTGTCCTCACATCTAATATGTATAAAAAATTGGCCACTTCAGTTTCCTGAAAGATGTTCAATGACAATGGAATGTATTTTCTGGGCTATATAATGTACAAATAGCCGTGTCATTTTTGAAAAATCATTGGACATAGCTGCTTTATACTAGGGCCTTCAAAGATCCAAAAGAAGTTATCCCTGTGGGAGACGTTGGCCAGAGGATGGATGAGATGGATACGAGAAGGTAAGGGAGTTTAGGAGCCTGTGCCCAGAATTTCCTGGAAGCCATGGTCAGAGATTAAAAGAGAGCCTTCAGAGCCCCAATTGCAAGGAAGATTGGAACATGCTTCCTTAAGGAATGAACGCTTTGACCGCGACTACCCCCTAGTCCAATTAGTTACCTAGATTGCTCCTTAGGTCAGTCATGTAGCAGAGCGCCCTACCTTATGCTTCCTTCTCCTTTCCTTCCCCTGGCCCCTGTGTGCATTCCTGCACTGACGTCCTTCCTTTATCCTTCATGCTGGCTTCCTGATTCTAGCAATAAAAAGCCACTGACGCTTCAGTTTGGGGCCATCTTTACAAGACTCGTGTGAAAGGCTGTCATTCAAGGGTGGTTCCTCTGAGCCTTCTTGGAGTGTGGACTGGACATCGGCTCCGGCTAATTGTCCCTCCTTTGCACCATACCTTGGTCATGTACTATGACATATCTCATGCTATGAAGATTTCAATATTGCTTTTAAATTATATGGAGACCGAGGAGATAGCTCAGGGGCGCAAGTGCCTGCCTGGCGAGTGCGAGGTCTTGAGAGAGATCCTGGGTTCTGCAATAAATAAATAAATAAATAAATAAATAATATACTAGGAATTGAAGACCTGAGCTGAATTATAGTTTCTAAGTAGACTATGTTCAGTCTCCTTAAGCTCTTTGTATGTGAGTTTCAGTATAGGATTATGAATCTATATGACTTAGTGTGACTGTCCAAATATATAAATTTCTAATTCCACCCAGTATGTTTTATTGAGTACAGATAGTTATACAATAGTTCTGAGTTCTTGCTGTTTTAGGGTTTAAAATTATCCCTGACTACCAATGATATGGTATGGTATGGATTGGTATGGTATTGTACGGTACGGTATGGTACAGTAGAGTGTGGTACAGTATGGTATACAGACAGATATCCCTTGAATGTAAACTAGTTCATAAATTCACTCAGTGAAGCATTTATGTTTGTTTTATCGTATGAAAAGTTATAAGGTACTGTCAAGTATTTCTGGTTTTGATATTACAGATGGTATATGTTTACATAAGCGGATCTCACATTAGTAGAACCATGATTACCACTTTTCAACTTTTTTTTAACAGTAGAGGCTCTGTAAGGCATTTCAAATATGGTTTTTATTTTATTAAGATTTTAATAAGGATTAAAAATTCTATTAGTGATTGTTAGGTATTTTCTCTTGTTTGAAATTGCAGATAATGCAAAATAATAAAAATAAAAGTGTATAGTGATAAAAATATGGAGAGAAAAGCAAAAAAATTAGTAAAATCCCTCATTCCTTACATTCTGAAATATTGGATTAAATTTGTAGAGGGAAATATGCAAGAAAAATAAAAGTTAATTATTATGCATACCTAACTGAAAATTTTTAGTCTTATATTGAGACACTTTATTTTCTATTTTTCCTCTTTGTTCCTCTGCTTCATTAGATTCATTAAGTAAACTATATCTAGGGCTGGCAAAAAAAAAATGATGGAAAGTTCTGTGGTCAAAACCTCTGCTGAGTGACTGATCTCTTCCTATGGGTGTACGATTACAATCCTGACCTTAGGATAACTTATTTTTTCATTAGTATTATTATGTGACTCTAGTGTATTACTCACAAAAGAGTTTTATATGATGTGAAAGCTCAGTACACATTAGTTCAGTTTCTCAATAGAAAAACCTAAATATTGAGTTTATCTTGTTATATAGAACAAATTAGCGCCAGACAATATTCATCTAGAATTCAATGTTATATATTTCAATCAATTTTTTAAAAAATTAAATGTTAGAATGCATAAAAAACGTAGTCATTTAATCATTAATAATGTGATATATGTATATAAAGCCTATAGGTAAATTAAATTCAGTTTTAGTTTTTAAAGAGAATAAAAAATAGAAAGAAAATTTAGAAATGATAGAGAATTTCACTCAATAAAATAATAGGAATTTGACAGTGATTATTATATGGCAAAATGTCTTCAAATTAGTTGTTTTAGATTACCAGACATAAGTATGCAAAAATGGTCAAAAAATTAAAGAGAAGAAAACAGACTTAAGCAATAACTGCTCCTTTCAATGGACCAGTTGAAATCAGTAACACAAGCCGGACGTGGTGGCTCACGCCTGTAATCCCAGCACTCGGGAGGCTGAGGCAGGAGGATTGGTGCGAGTTCGAGACCAGCCTGGGCTACAAAAGTGAGCTCAGGACCAGCCTCAACTGCATAGCGAGACCCTGTCTCAAAAAAGACAAAAAAAAAAAAAAAAAAAAAAAAAAAAAAAAAAAAAAAAAAAAAAAAAAAA
>PVJA010014360.1:0-47568 GCA_004027025.1 Myocastor coypus
AAAAAAAAAAAAAAAACAAAAGTTCTGAAACAAGAAAAAAAATAAAATTTAAGAAAAAACAAGCCTATGTGTCATTATTAAAAGTATATTCTAGCCGGGTGTGGTGGTGCACGACTGTAATCCCAGCACTTGGGAGGCTGAGGCAGGAGGATCGGTGTGAGTTCAAGACCAGCCTGGGCCACAAAAGTGAGCCCAAGGCCAGCCTGGACTGCATAGTGAGACCCTGTCTCAAAAAGACAAAAAAAAAAAAAAAGTGCTAACAGGAGGGAAAATGGAGGAGGGTATACTAGAAGTCCTGGTAATTCTGTGCAACTTTTCAGTAAATCTAAAGTTACTGCAAGCTAGAAATTTATTTTAAGCCACTGCCTGTGTTTTTCTGTAGCACAGTTTTGGTTCCTTCTACTTCTTTGACAGTCAGCTTATTAAGGATTTGATTCAGGAGAAAATATTAACACAACATGTAGCTTCACTGTGCACAACAGAATTGTGGAGGCTACAGCTCATCTGTATCTCTAATGAAAACATTTCATCATATTTTAGTTTTCTTGGTTGTGCCTAGCTGCCCTGTCGTTTGTTCCCTGCTTGTCCATAAATTATTTACTCATTTATGGGTTGTCTCAGTTAATAAACATCTATAAATCCAAGTTTTAGCTTAACTCTGAGGAATAAAGAAACGAATAAAACATGGGTCCCACCCCCCAAGGTTATGTGAACCAGGGCGAGTAAACATGCATAGAGACTCGACAGAACTGTTAAGTAATTTAAGTGCAGTGATCACAGCCAGCGCACGCAGCAGTTGTAATGGAGACCAAGCACACCTAGAGGGGACTGTCAGCGAAAGCTCCCCAAAGGTGATTCATGTCTTCTTGAAGCATGAGTAGGAGTTAGGATGAAAGTGCTGCAGGCTCACGTCAGGGCACGAACTGACTGTGGGTGGTGCATTCAGGAAACCAGGCAGCCAGCGTAGCAGGAGGGCACCCTGGAGGGGGCATGGTGAGTAGAGAGCGAGCACAGTGAGATGAAGCTGAAGCGAGGAAGATAAAGGGGAGCTGCTTCAGAGCCCTGGAAAGGAGGAAGACCTTTAGCTGTTGGATCAAAGTGTAATTTGACCCTTTAAATCACAAACAGATGAAAATAGCACAGTAAATGATGAAAACCAGAGCACTTTATCTTCCCTTTATTCCCATCAATTACAGCAGCTTAGACACTTTCTGAAAGTGTGGCCAACTCTGAAGATGGTCTTGCCATGAAAGGGGTTGGTGGCTTTACAGATAATTACCTTAGGTGCTTATCTTTTGCCCTAGTGGCTGGGAACAGTGGTTTATTTTTAGAATTTGTGTAGGGAATATGCTCAATGATCATTTCTATTTGAATAATAATGTGTGAGACAGTGATTTTCACTCTGAAAAAAGTAAAAGATAAATTTTTTGCTTTTATTCATAGGACAACACATGTCTTGAACTGCTATTTTTAAAACCTTGTGATGAAATACGAGTTCTTATCTGAGAAGCTGATGAGTTGCTCTTTCCTAATGTTTTGTACTATTTATTCAAATTGGAACTAAGAATAAAAATGTGTCTGGGTAATTTTTATTTTAAAGAGGAGAAAAATAAGCACGGTGATATAAAATTTCAAAACAAGATTGCAGGACAGTAACAACACACAGTGTGCATTGTTATCTTCAAAGTAGTTGCTCATAGTACAAGATTTGGGCCTGAAAAAATGACCAAGCAGTATAGGCATGTACCTATTGTTTCAATGAGCTGATAGCAATTAGTAGTACATCTATCTTAACTATGGGGTGTGTGTGTGTGTGTGTGTGTGTGTGTGTGTGTGTGTGTGTGACTCCTTTCCCCTTTTTTCTGCTCTCCTTTCTTCCATTCTAGCTTTTCATTTCCTTTCATCATTAGGGTAATTTGTATTGATGCAGTGTCCATTAATTTTTTGAAGGAAAATACCAGTGTTTACATTTTGAATCTGTTGTAATTCTTGGAGGCTACTGAGCAGGTAAATGATTGTGTGTGTGTGTGTGTGTGTGTGTGTGTAATGAGATAGCTTTTTTTTCAAAGCTAGATGGAAACTAAGGTAGACTCCTGAATAAACATACTTAGTGGTGATGTGACTGCCTTAGGGTTTACTTGCCTTGAGATGACTATCAAATTGATGTGAGATGGTGAGTTCAAATGATGCCTGCCCCATCCCCATCTCCAGTAGGTGAGTGCAGTGTAGTCCCCCTTGCCTTGACTTTCTGGTTGGCTTCTCAGTAACCCTTGAGCGTCTGTCCCTTGCTGAGCCTCCTGCCAGGGCCATTTCCTGGGGTTGTAAAGAACCATCACTTGTTAGCTAACACCGGTGTCCTAATAATGCAGCTGATCCCCAAAAGAATAAGCCACATCCAGTTTCTACATTCAAAAATATAAAAATACATTTATAGATGTACTATAATTTCTTTTAGGACTCAGTGACAGAGAGTATGGAGTCTACTGACGTTTGGAAAAGGTGTACTTGACTCCAGCAATCAAATTACCCTTAAAAAAATGTATATATTATAAATTGTTCTCTGTTGCAGAGAAAGTTGGATTTTTACTTTGAAAGACAAGTGCTCACCAGAGGAGCATGTTTTAGGTGGAGGTACTATGCATTTCATATAATGAGAAACTAAACTGAAAACAGTGTTTTAGCAAGTGGAGAGACAGTGGGTGATGAGCAATTGTTGTGAAGACTTCAGTTTGGGGACTGAGATTATTACAGGTATCTTAGATGTGGTGCTGAGCTCTCTGTTTTTCCTTTCTCTGGAGAATAGTTTGAATATTTTAGATTTGTCTTCAGCCTATGAGACCATATCTGGCATGCACTTGAACTCTGTTAGGGACAGACAGCCAGGCAAGCTAGACTGTGGTCACACTTCTTTGAGTGCAGAATACTGGGAGAAATGACAGCTTTCAAGTTCTCCTGTTGGGAAAGCACGTATTATATTTCACAATGTTTCCTTGTAAGATACTGCATAGGTCTCAAGGGCTGCTTCTCTTGTTCCACACAGCTAAGTAGTCCTGAAAGTCAAAGAAAGTTATTTATTCATATTTTGGTCCTTTGATTATTTCTATTGCTGTATTCATGTTGAGTTTATCAGTTTACTGATTTATGGGATAGAAAGTCAAAGAAAGTTATTTATTCATATTTTGGTCCTTTGATTATTTCTATTGCTGTATTCATGTTGAGTTTATCAGTTTACTGATTTATGGGATATCTAGAAGGTTTTTTTTTTCTTTTTCTTTCCTCTGCATAGTAAAGAAAACCAAGATCTTGAATAACATCACATTTTAAACTTTTTTAATTTTTTTGGCAGTTCTGGGAGTTGAGCCAAGAGTGTTTGCACTCAGACCCTCTTCCCTTAAATTTTCAGACAGGCCCACTGAATTACTACATTGCCTAGGTTAACCTTAAACTTGGAATCCTTCCGCCTCAGCTTTGGAGGATGTTGGGATTACGGTCTGACACCACTGTGCCCAGCTAATATCACATTTATTATAACAGTAACAAGGCAACTGAAATTAGCATATGTTTAGTCTTTGTACATTATTTAGTTCTTGCTCATAATGGATCAGTACTTGAATTTGTTTGACCATGAACCAAGGTTTAGTAGCACAGCACCTGCCTGGCAAGTGCAAGGTCCTGAGTTTGATTTTAGGTATATAAAAAGAAAAGAAAAGAAAATGATTGGCTAAGGAGTAATAATGGTTATATTTCAGCAGCTAAATACTAAAGATAACACTTTTTAATAAAATTTGTGACAGCTGGAGGAATTCCCAGTTGCACGTGTAACTGGAAGTGCTTAACTACCCAATTAATTGTGAATGTATGGGTTCAGTGAAACACAAAATTCAATCTGCTTGTGCAGTGGTGGTTTTGAAAACCTGAAGGCAAGCATTTTTCTCTGCTCAGTGCAACTCTGAATGGCTGGCAAAATGCTCCACATTTTTAGAAGCAATGCAAAAGACAGTCTCCTCCTCTTTCTTTTTCTTCTCCCTCCCTTCCTGTGTATACCTGTTATTGTGCCTCTCTGGTGCCAAGACTACATTGAGGGGGTAAAGATGAGAAATAGACATGACCTGCTATCGTGGCTATGGCCCGAAAGGTAAACGGCCATGCCTGCAGTTACATCATTGCTGAGGGATGATTTGAGTTTGCCAGGTACAGAAGAAACAAGAGTGGAGACCCGGGCAAAGGTGTCACGATGTTGTCTGACAACCTACTGCATGCTTCACACTGTGAATGGCATGTGTTGTTCTGATTGTAAAGTAAATGACAAACATTTTCTTATTTTTGTTTTAACCTGATTCTAATGAATGAGAAAGGTTTTAGGCTGATTTAGCTCACATTTATATAGAATATATATATATATATATATATATATATATATATATATATATATATATATAATTACAAACTTGGTGTTCAAAGGCAGTTATGCCAAACTGTGGCTTAAGGAGACCACAACTACTGAATTTCTTATCTGGAAATTTCCAAGTGGCTGCAGTGCTTCAAGACAGGAATGAAAAATTTCCTGTCTGAAAAGAGAAACTATTAACTGTTATTGTAACCAGATAGCAACAGCCAAGTTTTCAGAACAATTATCTATATAGACATCTACATAGTAGAGGAAAATTTCATTCCTTGCACACAACATAACACTTGATAACAATTACTAGTGTTTTTTTTTTTTTTTTAATTCTGCTCTTACCTCTTTCTACAAAATTGTTGAGGTGATTTAGAAATAGTCAAAGTCACAAAAAACTTACTGACAGGCAAAATATTAGGATAGGGAGAATACAGATTAGCATAGAAGATCCTATTCTGGGAGGTAATACTGGGCTTTCTGGTGGCTGAAACAAAGCCCAGAGTATCATTAATCATAGGTATCTTGTTGTCCAGAGAGAGAAAGCATCCCAAGACAGATAATGACACAAATTTGTTATTTATAACATAATATTCTAATATGTGTGAAGAGTTCTTTTTCATTTAGTCATTTAGGTATAAATTGGCAGTAAACTCAGCTTCCTATAACTTGAAGAACCTTTTCATAAGTGCTTTTAAGGTGCTTCATGCACAGCTATTTTTACTATAGTCCTCATGCTGGCCCACATTAGCATGTCTTTTTTTTTTTTTTCCCCCAGTTTTCCAGTACTAGGGATTGAACTCACTTGCCAGGCAAGTGCTTATTCAAACAATTAAAATGGGGATTGGGGGTGTAACCTTGGGCTTAGTGTCCAGTATACACCCCTAAAAAGAAGTGATGGAGTTAACTATCCACTGTGAAGAACATTGCTGACTTGAGCTCTAATTGATTCTCAGAGGGACTGCTCTTGGATACCAATTCATAAGAATTTATCTTCTGGTGAGGTGTGTCTGTTCTGCAAGTGTTTTTTCCTTTTTCTTTCACATTCGCAGCATTTCATGCTAAATGGCAATAGGTTCTGTTGTCCTCCTGTTTTGTGATGGTGTAATGGAATTTGCAGTAAAGCCAAGTTCCCTGGAATTCATTTGGGAAAACAATGACTGCTTAAAATGAAAAAGGCTCGTTTTTCAAATTTTTATTCTCAATATAATCCCCAGCCTCCACCCAGTGAGACATTTTGCTCGTCCATCATTGTCAGTTTTTATGCGCTTTGGTTATAAATAACTTCTGGAACAAGTTCCAGACCACATTTCAATAGCCATTTTTAAAGCTCAAGTTGCATTCTTTTAAAAATCCTTTGTGATCTTTTCCAGTCAAAAGGATTTTTCTTTACTCATTTTAATCTTGTAAGATAATAGATAGTATTGTCTTGAGCTCACAGAGCTGAAATTGCTGAAGAGCTTTTTCACAAAACATTTAAGTTAGTAATAATTTACTAGGATTGTTAGATAAAGAATTCATGATTTAAAACCTTTCCATCTCTACTACATTTTTTTTTGTCAGCACTGATATGTGTTTTTCCTTGTCTCAGCCGAACATGAGAAGATAGACGAAATGCTGACATTTTACAGATGGGGTTTATGGAGTTAAAAAGCACCATGAAACGTTTGGAACTCAAGTTGAAAATGATTCCATGAGATGTGTTTTGTTCATCTTTTTTTTTTTTTTTTTTTTTTTTTTAGTCACCTTTAGCCAACACTGAATATAACACATAGCACATTGGACGCAGTCAGTAAAGGGTGTGTGTCCCATGTCCTGTCACCCACTGCGCATGTTCTTGGGATGTGTGTCTGCCTTACAGCTCCCTCCCTTTCTGCTGTCATCCTATCAATCTCCAAGTCACTCAGTGCCTGCAGTTTTTCACACTCCCAGACAGCTTTTCCTAATGTGTCCTCCTCAGTCTACAACTCCTATTCATCCCTTTTGGTAAACAACGGTGGCCATCAACTCCCAGCCATCTGGCTGCAGACACCTCCTCCTGGCTTTCCTGACTTGCTACAATCTACTATCTGACAGTTTATCTGCAACTCCTCCTCAGCACAAACTCCGAGCTCACTGTCCCACACACAAGGCCAGGCTCTGTGGTCAGCCTGTGACCCACCACTTCTGCCTCAGGAAGTGCCTTCGTGGTACTCTTCTGACCACAGCAGATCGTGAACAGTTAGTTTCAGCTCTGATTTCTCCACCTTAGGCTGACCTCTGACTGCTTGTGATACCAAAGCCAGTAGATGCCATTTCTTTTCTTTTCTTTTAAAAAAAACATTTCTTTTTCTTAAATCATGTGATTCAGCAGTGTATTGCTTCGTTTCATGAGTATCTTTTCCATTAAATTCTAAGCTGTTTAAAAGCAAGAAATATCTCTGTCCCAGTTACTCTTCTCTCATTGCTGGGACAAATTTCCAACATGCAAAATGAAGGAAAGAAAGATTTTCTTAGCTCACAGTTACTGGAGGTTTCACTCCATACTGAACTGACTCCAAGGCAGATTGGCATATGGCAGAGGGCAGCAGTTCATGATGGCAGAAAACAGCAAGAGCAAAAGGGAGGAGCAACGATGGCTACAGAGAGCAAGTCTGTCTCTTTAAATTGCATTCAGGTTATCTACCCCAGCTAGATGAAGTACTCACAGCCCATAATCCCAGAAGCACTCACCCATAAGCCCAGAGAATCATGAGTTAATCACAAACTCTAGAAGTCTGCTCCATGACTACCTGAGCCTTTGGAGGGACAACCAGACACAAACCATAGCAATCTCTTTACTTGTACAGTGCCTTCCACAACTCCTGCCCTCTCTGAGTGACCACAGAGTGGTCAAAATTCACTGTGTTCCAAACATTTCCCTTATTACCTGCTAAATACCTGCATTACCCTGCATGTGAGCTTTGCCATTTCTGTCTAACATCCTTTGCCCTTCTTTACCCTCTCTGCAGTATCTTCTATTCTCTTGAGTGGAACTAACCTGTCTTCTCCTGTTCACTAATTGGATTTGAATTTACTTTAGTTTGCTTTTCATAATGTGGTTCTTAAGAGTCCACTCTATGAGATTATAAGCCCTTGTTAGGCAAAGACCACGTCTTATTTACCTTTGTGTCTGCCCTTGTGCTTATCACATACCTTCTATGTACTGATTTTTCAACATGTGTTTGTTGATTTGAAGTGTGTATTATACTGCAGCCAGACATACCTCATCTAGCATTGTTAAGACTGTGGTTAGAGTACTGTTGGTATATGGAGAGCCACATATGTGCTCTGATCCTCTTGAGGTACCTAGAACCTGGTGACAGTTGGCAGTTAGGTCCACCTGGCTCACTTGTATATATATATTTAACAGCTGTAAAAGACATTTATTTCAGAAGCTAATAAAGACAGTAAAACACTTAAGGATGACAAAATCCATATGGTAGTATTAGAATGAGGCTGGTGAGCACAGTGAGTAGACAGCAAGCTCAAAGACTTTGAAAGGAGGTGAGCAGCAACTTCGTTGTCCCCAGACCATACCTTCTTCATGCTGCTATCCCTAGAGAAGTTAAAATATCTTCGGTTCCCTCATTTTTGGGACCCTTCTACAGCATCATTCCAGTATTGTTAGGCCTTCTCCACTGGACTGCTCCTTCCTCATCCAAAGCCTTTTCATTCAAGAGTGGAGAATTCTTGTTCTTTGTGTCTGTTTGCCAGAGCTTCTCCATTAATGCACTACATCCCTTCAGGCAGTGGCTCTGAGTCTCCTGCCCTCCTGCTCTGTGGGTGTCTGAGCTTCCTTGTGAAACCATGGAAGGAGTTTCACATCCCCTGCAGTGCTGGTACAAGTAGAGCTTTTACAAAGAGCTCAGTGAGGGAAGTGTCCCCACTGAATGGATATCTCCCCTGGAGTGCTTTGATCTGACTCCTCTCTTCAGAACTGGCTTTCACTGAGACTTGAATTCTGCCCTGCAGTCACTTTACACCAAGTCATAAGACTACATGACTGTGCACTCTGGTTTGTGAGTTGATTTCAGATTTAGCCATTTGAATTACATAGGACCCATGGATTTTTTTTTAATATCTTAAAACATGCAGCATGAGAGCAATAGCAAAACACCTGTTTTTGACAAATTCACTACAGCATTTTTTTAGTTTTTTTTTTTTAATCAATACATATTTGCAGTATACAGTGATTACATTTTTCATCATCAGAGCTTTAAAATGGAAATTTTTCACTGGTAAACATGTATTTCAAGAAAGCAAAATGAGGGGGGAAAAGATTAAAAAATGATATATAGCCAAATAGAATCAGTGGGCAGACAGCCAGTTTTCTTTACAAAGAGAAATGTGTCTGATCTTTCTGAAGTGACTTTTCAAATCTCTTTTAGATTCTACAAGTTTTTGATGGATTGGCTTGTCTTGTTAATTCCAGGGTATGGACAGGCTAGTGGAGGACATGGTGGTGTGCTGTGATTGGTGGCAAACCCAAGCCCTGGCCACGTGAAGTGGGCAGTGGAGTCATAAAGAGAAAGAGCAGCACGGGGCATCCCGCTGATGGGGAAGTGTGCCATGGAGCGCAGAGTGGAGAGTGGGCCAGGAGCATCAGTGTCACATGCACATGGAGGAGTCTTTTTTATGCTGCTCCTGGGTGAAAACCTAGAAATAACCCTCTTTAATTATTCCAGTAGAAGCAGTGCCTTCAGAGTAAATATAGCTTATGCAGACAGGTGAAAATATAGAAAAATAAAGCCTACATTTCATTTTTGCTAATAGCTTTAGTTCTAAAGCTCTCACTAGGGTAAATGAATATGTACTCATTTGACTCTTTAAGCTTCACATCTGTATTCATTTTTTAGAGAAAGGTTATGAGCAACAAACTGGCCTCATCCAAAAAACAAAAGGGCCAGGATAAGGCGTAAACTGAGGTGCCATGCGAACCCATGTGGCGTGAGGCCTAGGCAGTGCTTGCATAATGTAAGTATACAGTCTTTGCAACAGTCCAGTTAGGTTAATGTACTCATTTTCAGAAAGAAAACTAAGCACAGAAAAATTGCTCATCTCGCCCCAGAACAAACATGTAGTCAGCAGCAGCCCCAGAATTCCAGTTCCTGCTGTCTAACTGCAGAGGCCTGTTCCACACTGCTTATTCTGTTCTACTCTCACATGCATAACTGGTCCCTCTTCTGGTATTTCTTAATGAAAAATAAAGGTGACGAGAACAAATTCAATCATAGTAACTGTTATAGTTTATTTATTTATTTAATTTTTTATTCATTTTGAGAAAAAATTAACAGTGAAACAGTTTCTAAACAAGTTAGTAGGTTGGTTACAATAATTAATGCAATGCATATTATTGTCTTCATAGTAGCAATTGTTAAAGTTTATATCTGGATGTTTCTCCAAGGCCTCACGTGCTCGTACGTGGGGCTTTCAGGGACATGATTGGATCACGGGGCTGTGGATCACTGATGGGGTGGTCCACTGTCTGTAGCTAACTATGAACTTGAGAGGTCAGAATTGGGTCCCTGAGGTGTGGCCTGGAAGGGTCTATCTCACTCCCACATCCCCTTGATCGCTTTTGCCTCCTGCCTGCCATGCCATGAGCTGTTCCCCTGTGCCTTGCTGCCCTGCCTTGGGGCCAGCCAGCTACCGGCTGAAGCCTCTACTGACTATGAGCCAAAATAAAGCCGTCATGCTTAAGAGTTGTGATAACAGGTGTTGAGTCTCCATGATGAGGAGGTAATTAAGACACTATGTTAGACTCATGCATTTAGGTCTATGCTTCTGAAAAATTGGTCCAAATAAGTTCCCAGTTCAAAAACAATGAGCAGGTGTCTGTTTCCTTTCTGACCATTTTGGACATATTGGTGAGCTAATACAGGCACCTGAAGTAAAAGGAAAGAAAATGCACAAGTCTGATAATCATGTCCCTAACGGTTGGTTGTGCATATTCTGCTGTCAGTTATAATGAACGTGCTATCACTGTGACTAATTCCCAGCTCTAGAAAACATCTTTGACAGCAGCCCTTAGAAGGCTCTGAGAGCTCATCTAAGAGATGAGCCTGTCTGAAATGCAAGTCTTAGCTGTGCTAGCTGATACAGGGGCACCTTCGGCGTGAGGCTTGACCGCTTTCCTCCCTGTGAGTCCCCAAAAGAGCATTAGAGAGGTCAGAACAGCTTGTTGGAGAGAGCATAGCATACTCAGTAATTGCAAAGATGGTCCAAATGCAGTTGTAGTTATTGGGGAAGGGACTAAGAGGTTTGGGGTTTTTTTTAATGCCTTTAACCTCAGCAGTCTGCTAACCCAGCAGTGCCATCCAGCACCTATGTTGGCATAATTATTAGCTAATTAGCAAAGGCTTTAGAGTGAGTCAGCCCTGGGTTCACCACACTTTATTAGTTGCATGACCTTGGCATATTACTTAGTGTCTGTAAGCCTTGTTTACCTCAACACAGATAATGAATCTTACCTCTTAAGTTTCTATGGTGACTAAATTAGATAATATCTATAAAGTGCTGTTTTATTCTGATCAAAGCCTCGTTTCCTAGTTCCAATGGTTGAACTAAGAATAAGCTCTTTTCCTCTAACATAATGAACTCTAACAAAAAACACAAAATTAACAGAAGAAAAGCAAAAAGTAATCTTGCTTTATTTCCTCCCACCTTTGCACCAGCTGGGGGTGAAGAGCGTTCCCCATGAAAGAGAGTGGGCTTGAGTCTCCCCAGACTCAGGATTGGGCTGGTGCATGCTGAGGGGACAGCTGGGCATTGTGTGATGGCAGTCAGTTCTCCCCAAGTGCAAGAGAGGGCTTTCAAGGAGTCAGGTTGGTCGTTGTGACAAAAGGGCCAGGATAAACTATGTAAAAGGAGAAGAGATGGATTTTGGTCATAATTTCAGAGCTTTTAGCCTATGTTCAGCTGGCTCCATTGCTTTTAGCCCTGTGTCAAGGCAGAACCATCATGGCAGAAGGGTGTTTTTTTGTGGCAACCAGGAGGGAGGAAAAACAGGAGGGAAGGAAGGAAAGAAGGAGACAGACAGACTGACCGACCGACTGACCGACCAACCAAGGACAAGGTATTTCCTTCTAAGATGCATCCTCAGTAACCTACTTCCTATAACTGGGACCATCCTCCTAAAGCTTCCACTACTTCCTGACAATGCCATAGAAATGTGGATCCACCCAAGGATTAGTCCATGGTGGGATCAGAACCCTCATGATCCAGTCACTGTCCCAAAGTCCCCACCTCTATATGCTACCACATTGGAGCCCAAACTTGACACATGTTGGTTTTGAGGGGCATTTTAGATCCAAATCATAATACTAGTAATGATGAAGGTACTAGAGTGGATTATAGTACCTGTGCTGTTACAGGAAGCTGCTGGAGGGCTCCTCACTCTGTAGAAGATACTAGGGATAAGAGTATCACATATGTACAGTGATACATGGGGGCTGAGTAGGCAGCACACACACACACACACACACACACACGACACGCTGCTTTATCAAGTGCTCCCAAACCACTTACCACCTGTTCAATCAGAAAAGTTTGTACCTAATCAAAAGTTTTGTACCTAAAACTTTTGTACTAAGTGGCATCATCTGCTTTCTAATCTACCTAGGTGTTAGAAATTTAGAACACTGGTAACAGAAGAGAAAAACCCATGTTAATATAGCCTTTCTTGAGGTCCCCAGCGATTGTTCATAGGAGGACTTCCCCCAAAGCACACTACCAGTAAAAGTATTTACAACTAACCATGGGACATAGTAAGTGCCTAGTAAAAGTGGTTATTACTGTGGATAATAATTACTGGCATTTAACGTTGACTACCAAAATAGTGATTTATAGTTAATGCAGGTAATTTAAAGCTATGTAATTCTTAAAGTTATATATATGTATATAGATCTTATGTATGTTGAAATACATATTAGTTTCTAGTTTTGAAAATTCTATAAGTGAAATTCAAATTCTACAGGAGCATATAAAACGAAATGCACCTCTCAAAAGAATTCAAGACCTGACAGACCCATAGTATGTTTGTTTTAACAAAATTTAAAATATACTACATTATTTTACACCTTGATCTTGTGACTTAACAATTTTAGACTTTTATTGCTTGGAATTCTGTCATGTCTTAAATCTCTGAATTTTTCTATGAGTTGTTATTCCATGACTGGCAAGACTTTTTAAAAGCATGTTTTCTACAGCCGCATCTTTAGATTCTCTCTGATAGTTTTGTTATGCTAAAAGATAAAATACAACAAGTTTCATTCACAGTTATAATTGTCCCTTATTGCAGTGCTAGTATCAGGCAGCATCTCATTGTACTGTAAAATAGGCTGAATGTTCTGACAAGCTGAGCTGACTTTATAGGCAAAACAGGCTGAAGAAAGTAGAGGCAGGATCCAAAAAGCAGCTTGGGCATTTCAAAGTTACTTTCCTTGTAAAGGTTTCAAATTAAAGAAGCAAAGACAACTTCTTTAATTTTTTGATTAAAACTGGCCTGTTTGGCTACCATCTTTCTCCTGATTTCTTCCAAGGTCTGATTACAAGCTGGTTTTGGCTTGGTGGCCTGAAGTTTCACCATGAATGACTGTATTTTGGTTGGTCTGTTGGTTTTAGCGCAGTACCTCTGTTCAAACCAAAGCTCTCCTATGATTTTTTTTTTTTTTTCTCTTTTGCTCAGGATAGACTTGGATGCCTGGATTCAGGAGATCTTCCTGCTTTAGCTTTCTGAGTAGCTCTACCTCCAGAAGTGCATTGTGATACTCAGTGGCTTCCTATTATCTTTATTTAACAATAGTCATAAGCAGTATTTCAGTGAATATTCTCCTACATAGATTTATATATACAAATATGATACAGACTTTTCTCTTGTGTAATCTCTTCAAGTGGCACAGCTCAATTTTTGCCTAACGACTTTCAAAAATATTATGCTAATTCATTAAGTGACAGTTTTGCCGCATTCCTACTAATGCTTAGTATTTAATACTGGCTATTATCTAATGTTTTGATCTTCACTGACCTAGTAGATAAAAGCACTGCTATATTTTAATTTTTGTTTCTTGGGAAAAAAGCTGAACATCTCTTTTATGTCTAGTGAATATGCCTCTGTCCCTTTCTGCGTCCTGTTTTTCTCCCTTTCTATGGAGTGACTACAAGGCAGCCTCTTCATCATTTGTAATATGGCAGAGCTCATTAAATATGAAGAACATTAATCCCATGTTACTTGTGTGGAAGATTTTTTTTAAATCATTGTGACTATTGAATTTCTTCCCAGATAAATCTTTAAATTTTTACATAGCCAAATTTATTGATTTAAAAAAAATTCTGAACCATATGTTATGCTGCTTTAAAACTCCAGTCATACTTGCTAGTGGCAATGAGGGTATGTACAAGTGCATGCGTGTGTGTGTTTGTGTGTATGCGTGTGTGTGTGTGCACATGTGTGTTGCCTTTAGTCTCCAAATTTCATTTATTTCTTTATGTATTTATTTATTTGCAGTACTGGGGATCAGTACCTTGTGCTTGCTAAGCAGGTGCTTATGCCGCTTGAGCTGTCTCCCCAGTCCAAGTCTCTACTATGGAAATTTATTTTTGTATAAGGGAAGTCATAGAGGATTATCTTTTTTTCCCCCAGTTATCTAGCTGAATCTTCCAACACTGTTTATTGAATTATACTCTATCCCCAATGATTTGAAATGTTTCCCCTGTCACATATATTATCTTTCAGATAGAGGTATTCATTTTGGGGTGCCATGTAATTTCATTGATCTGTGCCAGTGCCAAACATTGTTAATTTCTGGAGTATAAGGATAGGTTTCAATTGTTTAAAAGAGCAGTTTTCCTTCTGTATTATTTTTTAAATTTTTTCTCAGTAGTTTCTGAGTATTAAGTTTTTCAATTGATGTTCATATCATTTGCCAAGTTAAAAATCAATTTTGATTTTTACCACTCTTTACAACTTGATTTCCAACAACATGGAGAGAGAAGTATGTCCTTCCTTTAGGCAAAGTCTGGGTGGTACCAGGTGCTCCATGGAAAGTTCTCCTTCATTTTTCATTCAGTAAGTACTTTTGAGCTCCTGCATGGTGTGGTTTTGTGTGGACCACTCCGAGAAGTACTTCGACAGCTAGGACATGATTCTTGCTTAGCATGATGCTTTGCTGGGGCTTCCATTGTCTCTTCAGCCTCCTCTGGGGAAGCACTTCTGGTGTGGATGGTGTGAAGGGTGTGGGGTGCTGGGGATCAAACCCAGCACTTCTGTATATCAAGCACACACCTTGCTACTGAACTGTACCCCAATCTTAGCACATCTGTTCTTGTAGACACCTGGTTTCTGTTAGCTGTAAATAGATATTTCTGCAATGAGAATCCAGCTGACCAAAAGTCATTCCATAGAATGACTTATAGATGATTTTTCATCAAACAGTTCTCAGTGCTACAGAAATGCTACAGGTAAGGTTCAGTCAGGTCCTTTTTCTTATTTTCTTCTTGTTTTCTAATGGGAGGTATATTATTTCCCCTTTTGTCTGACCAGAGAATTCTTCTTTTACAAATTATGTTTTATCTTTGAAGACCCTAGTGATTGCCTGAAACAACTTTTGTGGGGAACATACATGCTGTTGTCCTATCACTAATCTGACTCTCAAGAAAATAGACTGTAACATAAAAGAAGTGTTTTGTGGGCAGCTTTGTAAACCACCTTGGGGGAAGTGTGAGAGGGCAGCACTTCCTAGTCTTCCGCCTTCCCTGAAGGTGATAGAAGTCCACAGGGACAGGACTCTCTTAGTTGCCTTATTTGTAGGCCACCTTGCTTTTGCTGGCAGCACTACGCCCCAGATCTCCTCAGCAAATGCTGTTCCTTCCTCATTAACATCTCTGCTTCAGTGAGATTAGTGCTGCTTGAGTGAAGACCCTGTGCTGTGGCTGATGCTTCCAGGTGCCAGCAGCACTGTGCCCAGCCAGGTGGAGCAGCGCGGTGCCTCTCCTGTGTCACGTGGGTTGGTCAGAAGGTCTCACTAGGCTTTGATCAGTCTGAGATGGTTCCTAGTGACTGCTCAGGGTACCCCGATGTCTTCAGTAACTTGTAAGTAGTAAGACTTGACTCCTGGGAGCCACCTTCTTCTATTCAGTGGTCAAGGTCCCTTTCCTCTATGGACAGTAGCTCTTTGCTCTCATCATCGTTTTGATTACAATAAAGTGCTTGGTGGATGCAAAAATGATAGATGCTTTTTAAATTCCCTTAGCCTTTGTTCTCTCAGAATTCTTTGTTCTCACTTGTACTCACTGATGCATTACTCCAAGACATGTGCAACACTGCACTGAATGCAAAAGCAGCTTCTGTTAAATAGTATCCATATAACCTTTGTTTTTTGTTCTTTCCTCAATATACTAGGTTGAACCATGTGGTTGCTATATTTTTAAATAACTAAAATTCAATTATAAGAAGTAATTTTTAAATAAAATATGTAAACACATTGGAAGGGCTATTACTTAGAAAAACTCTTAAGGGTACTTATAATCATCTATCAAGACCTAAAATACCAAGTTCAAACCCTACCATGAACACAGAGGCTCTGATCTACAAACCAAAACTCTCAAAATATTGTTGATCTTAGAAGCAGTAAACATATCTTTTGAAATTAGTCTTTCATTCACTTTTCAGGATCTCAAGGTGACATTTTCTTTTACCTGTATCTGTCATTCTAAATTGGTGAGACTGTAGTGACTAATCAATATTAACAAAATATCATGGAATGTTTGCTTTAGTGGAGTCAACTAAAATGCTTAACATTTTAATGGTAGTTTTTGCATCAGATTTTGTAAAGGAAAGTAAAAAAAACAACAAAAAATAGTCCCACATTTGTCCCTGACATAGTGACACCTTTAAGTACTGTGAAGTATTGTTCTTATTGCTAGTTTGAACCTCAGATGCTTCATTTGTGCAGTGGGGATGACAAGAACCTACTTCTTAGGGATGGTGGGGTAACAAAACCCACACATTGGTGATTCATATGCAGAAAAGAAAGGGATGGAGGGATGGACAGGGTCCATCCTCACCTCCCTCCCTTTATGGGCTCCTATGAGCATGCACCCTTATGCCCTTGCTACCCAGGACTGTTCTTTGAGGCCTAACCAGAGACCTTAGATTAATGGTGGGGCTGAGCTTCAGGTGTTCCATCTAGTGAGAGTAAGAGATGCTATTGTCAAACAAAGCTTAACTTATTCATTCAACTAATATTTTTGAGAACCTATTTATAAGAAACTTTATAAGAAACCTTAGAATAAAACTAATTTGTGATCTCCAAGGTATTATTTTAACAGTTCCTTGCTTTGCCAAGGTGCTGGAACTATATATACACATTATCAGTACTCTGGGTTAAGGCACTGAAAGCCAGGAATTTAAAAAAAAAATCTTACAAGGGTAGGCTGCTAAAAATGAATATCATTAAATGAAGTACAGCCTGAGTCAATTACCAACTACTCAAGAAGAATTTAAAGTCATTGAAACATAAATCTAAAAAGATACTGTCTTGGGAGCTGGGGAGATAGGTCCGAGGCACAAGTGCCTGCTGGGCAAGTGCAAGGTAGTTAGGTTGAACCCCGGTCCCACAAAAATAAATAAATAAATAAATAAAATAAAAAGATACTGTCTTTTTATAAAAGGGAGTGTACTCAACCCTAAGGAAGAATGCATTTGAAATTTTTACAGGTAAACGGATGCAACTTGAGACTGTATTCATAAGTGAAATAAATCAGACACATGTGTACACATTGTACTATCTCCCTAGTGTGAGAAGCTGAAAAAGTAAAGAAGATCCAAAACGTACAATAGATATTGTGAAAAAGGAAGAAATTACTTAAAAGGAAAGAGAAACTGAGAGGAAAGGAGAAAAGAAAGATATTATATAGAAAATATATTTATACACAAGATAGTTAATAAGGCAGTTATACTACTACTAGTTCCTCTTAGTTCACTGAAAAGAAAGGTTTGTGCTAATGTCATCTGGACAATTTTTTATGCCTATATCTTGGAATCTGAGTAACTACTTTGAAGATAGCAATATATAGTGTCTTAACCATTATCTTCCAGTGACTTGTTTTAAATTTTTTACTGTCTTTTGAGAGACAGACAGAATAAAGTAAAATCAGTGGAACAAACAGTGGAGAGATTAAGTGCCCTTCTTTCCACAAGTTCTGCCCACCAGGCCCTACACAGGCCACATACCTGGAGTGAGAGCTGGGACCCAGCTAGGCCAAGCGTCCCAGCAAAGAGCTGTGGACATGCTTGGTGGGGGGAAACAGAAGAAAGGATGTCTGCAAAAAGGACCAGCAACCTGGAAAAATGAATGTTGTCCAAGAGATCTTTGTGCCCAAGGGCAGCCTTGCAAGTATTTGACCCATCTACTGCTGGGAAATATGGTATTGTGTCCAGGAAGGGGTGTGTTCCTTGAGTGTGAAAAAGTGCACAGTTGAGTTATTGCGAGCTCCATGTCAAGATACGGGCTCAAACCCAGTGGGTGTGATGTATTTCTCTGAACATTACTTTGGCACTCAGTCGACTTAATGCAACTATTAAAACACCAAACTTCTGGGCTGGCCAAATAGCTCAGCAAATTAAAGCACCTACAAGCTGGCACAGGGGCCAGGGGTTCAATCCCTAGGCTTGCCATGCCAGCCCTGCCCCCCGGGGGCACACTGAGATGGCAGTTGAGACTGGAGCATGGTGGCACGTACCTGTAATTCCAGCTCTTGGGAGTCTGTAAACAGGTGGATCACTAGAAATCTGATCTAGTATTGAGACCCTGAACACCCTGTAGATCCTTCCCAAAAATAATAAATAAATAAATAAATAAATAAATAAATAAATAAATCAAACATCAGACTTTGCCAAGAGTACCAATCCTATGATTCAGAAACAAAATTGACATTCTGAGCATCGTCTAGCTCAGTATGGTAACCTCAGTATTATAACCACCATACTAAATGTATACATATTGAAGTTCAAATTAATTTTTAAAAAATGAAATATTATAATTTTAAAGTGTAAATTTAAAATTCAGTAGTATATTGGTCACTACTCATGCTTCTAGTGCTCAGTAATCCTATGTGGCCTGAGGCTACTACATTGGACCATATCCATAACGGGACATTTCTGTCACTGCAAAAATTTCTGTGGGGTAGCACTAGTAGGTGATTTGACTAATGGTCAGGTTGTAATCCCCAGCTGAACTGAGTTAGTGTGTGTTGCCAGCCGTATACAAGGAGAACTGGAAGGAAGATGAGATGCTGTTGATTCTCTTTAATATATTTAGTACAGGATCTACAGGGTCTCACTACAGATTGGACTTATAGTGATCCTTCCTGTTTTTCAGTTCCCAAGCTCTGGGATTACAGGTGCATAACAGTCTCATTCAGTGTCTCGGCATGCCCCAGGGGCGGGGCTGGCTCAGCACGATGGGAATCAAACCCCTGGCCCCTGTGTTACCTGGCCAGCCCTGCTTCCCATGTTGGGTTTCCTACTATGAACTCAGCAGGGTGGCTGCAGTTCTTTTTGGGGAACTCTGGTCCTTAACATGAGCGCAGCTTGCTGTCTCCGGTGCAGATCCCTCAGCCAGCTGGCCCAGATCCTTCATCCCACTGGCACAGACTTTCTAACTTCCACCACCGACCTTTGGCTCTGCCCAGTGCAGATCCTTGACAGAGACTTGCATGAGACATGGTTGTGGGCTCCAGGCCTCCAGCTGGACACATGCAGCAGCATTGGCCTGGGTTCTAGGTCTTCAGCCAGACTTGTGCAAGATGTTAATGTGGGATCCAGGCTCTCAGCTGGATTCATTGGCTCTGTAGTGTGTAGATAGATCTGTGGCACTCTTCCGCATTCGACTTTTTGGATATCTAATGCATAGACAGATCTTCTTGCACACCTATATTTGATTTTTTTTGCATGAATATTATAAAATAAACCTATAGCCAGGCGTGGTGGCACACTCCTGTAATCCCAGCACTTGGGAGGCTGAGGCAGGCAGATCAATGCAAGGTCGAGACCAACCTGGGCTACAAAAGTGAGCTCAAGGTCAGCCTGAACTGCATAACGAGACCCTGTCTCAAAAAGACAAATAAATAAATAAATAATTCTATGAATTAGGTGTCCTGTATTAAATCTATTCTTTTGTAAACCTTGAGTATAGCATTCAGCTTATTGTATATCAGCATTATGCATGTATACCAGGTAATCCTGAAAAGCGTTGCATATGAGGAGTCTAGGGAAACCTTTCTGGCCCCCTCTCACCTAGTGGCTCGTAGAATTTATTGAACAGGTCACTAAATTAGTGACAGACTAGGAGTTGGACTCAATAGTTGCAATAATCACAAGATTCTGTTCCACTATTGTTGCATTTTAAGATCAAATATTTGTAGACCTTCTCTTCTTTTTGCTATAATTTAATGCTATCTCTAAAGTCTACAGTTATTCAGAAAAGAAGCTTTGTTTCAACTTTACAGTGACAAGATAAGCAGGTTCTTAGTCTATGGATGGGATGAGAAATGCCTGCAAATGATAGGTTTCTTTTAAGTGATGGGAATTTGCTAATAGAATGTGGAATAAATCATGTTCTATAAATGTATTGAAAACATTTAATTGTACACTTAAAATGTGTCAATTTTATGTAAGTTTTAAAAGAGATTCAAATTCCATCATTCTGAGGCAGCCAAAAGATTTAATGTTGAAAACTGCCAAGCCTCTAATTAGAAGGTCAGAGATTAATTGCTTGCACTTTCTTAATTTCCCCTGCGATGATCAGAAAAATGTGTCTCACATCAGATCTTTAGCAGATGCATTATTCCCCCTACTTAGAAAGGAAGAAAGGAAATCAGGACCCAGAGGTTTACAGTAACTTGCCTGAGTCCATAACCAATGAGAACTGCTTAGAGCACATGACCAACCCTGGCTGCAACACTGTGTCTGCTCCCAGCCACCTCCGCCTCCCTGTGAGGGAGAGACTCTTGGATTGTTTGAGGTAAAATCACTTTCCTCATCCCAGAAAACAGGAAGCTGATTTTCCAATGTTTCTGCCAGCATTTTGTATTCTGTACTTAAGATTCATGAAAGGTGTGAGGCTAGACTATTTTTTCTGTACAGAACACATAGTCTGGGCCTTATGTTAATGAAAACATGCATGTTTCTTTTCTTTTGATATTCAGTAGGATATATTCTTTATTACTTTTTTTTTTTTTTTTTTTTTTTTGAGATGGGGTCTTAATATATTACCTTGACTGGTCTGGAACTCCAGGAACTAAAATTATGTCTTCTTGCTTTATTTTCCTGAGTAGCTGAGACAATAAGCACCTGCCACCATGCCTGACTAGGGTGCATTCTTTTATGGTTTTTAAAATAAATAAATGAGGGGCCAGGCAGGGTGGCACACGCCTGTAATCCTAGCACCCAGGAGGCTGAGGCAGGAGGATCAGTGCGAGTTAGAGACCAGCTGGGGCTACAAAAGTGAACTCAAGGCCAGCCAGAACTGCATAGTGAGACCCTGTCTCGAAATAAAATAAAATAAAAATAATAAAAAAATAAAAAATAAAATAAATGAATACACACACAAGTGCACACATGTGCATGCATATGCACATGCACACACACACTAACACACACACACACACACACACACACATACACACACACACACTGCAAGTATTTCTGTGTGTCTTTTCCCTGTAAACCCCAAGTCTACAACTTGGTTTAGTTGGTGCTCAGAATCTCTTAAGGTAAAACTTGCAGTGGTTTCTCCTAGGAACCTCAGGATAAGTATCCATGGTCCTGTCTCTCATACACAGGTTAGCAGCCCAGATTTGAATTACTTGACAAATTGAGTAGACTGCTCCTCACCCATTTTATGGAATGACTTTTTTGGAATATTACAAGCTAATGGGCTTAGAGTTTCTACCCTTGGCAGGGGCTGGTAATCTTCACATCTTCAGTTCTGCCCAGCATCGTTTCATTCTCCTTGATTCTAAAAGGTTCAGCCAGCCTCTGAGAGACCTCTACCTCCCATCCCAACCGCACAAGCCTGCTATAGCCACTACCCTTCCTGGCTCCTTATACTGGTCTGACCTGGGCAACCTCTAAGGCTCTGTGGCGAGCTTCTCCTTTCCTCTGCCTTCACAAGCCACTCAGATCCCTGTGTTTATCTTTTCCTTCCTTTCTTCTAGAGGCAGTGAACCTATACTATGGCACACATAGCCTGCTGTAGGCTGCCACTGGAAGCTCTGGAAAGTGTAGTGTCACTGACATAGGACATGTCTAACCTTTCTCTCAACAGGTTGAAATAAAAATTTTAAATAAATAAAAGCATGAAACCAAGCCAGTAACAAACCAGCAGAAAAGTCCCTGGACTAATTGTGCGTGTGTGTGTGTGTGTGTGTGTGTGTGTGTGTGTGTGTGTGATCAGTGATGAAAATCAGGACCTTGCACTTGTCAGGCAGGTGCTTATGCCACTGAGCTGTCTCCCTGGCTAGTGGGCGCTTAGTATGGAATTTCTTATGTTTCTTGGACTTTGTAAGCCTACCATGGTGATTTTGATATAAAAATAGATGTAGATGACACTTTAAAAACTCCAGGATGAATGTTGTAAGGATGTAACACTCATCATGAAAATGGATATCACAGTGTTTGAGTTTTCCCGTCTCCCAATATTCTTAGAAGTAAGCAAGTAAACAAAAATTTGTGTGTATTTGGCAATAGTAGAGCTTAGTAAGGAATTATGTGATTCTTACAATATTGCTCCTATTTCAAAATCAAGTTCATTTGCAGGAGTCCCTGAGTCGCTGGTTGTGTGTGCATAGGTAACCGAACACCAGGAGGGCAAAGCTGTTAGGATAATTTCAGGAAGTCAGACATCTGGTGGTGAGAGTGGATTGTGTGCTTTCATATTTGACTCACTGCTTACTGGACAGCTTTCTCTTTCCTCCCTTCCTCCAGGGCTGGGGATGGAACCCAAAGCCTTCACACTGAGCTACTGCCCCAGCTTGCTTGTTTGCTTTCTTTCTTTCTTTCTTTCTTTTTCTTTCTTTTAGTTGTTTTTTTTTTTTTTTTTTTTTTTTTTTTTTTTTTTTTTTTTTTTTTTTTTTTTTTTTTTTTTTTTTTTTTTTTTTTTTTTTTTTTTTTTTTTTTTTTTTTTTTTGAGATAGGCTCTTGCTAAGTTGCCCAGGCTGAGTTTGGATGTGTAGCCCTTCCAGAATCATAGGATTATAGGGTCAGCCTGCTTTCTTGCTAGATGTGGTCATTAGCTTTCTCCAGTATGTGGTCCCCTCAACAAGGAGAGTGACTCCCTCCTGATGGGTGTCTTAATCGCTTTAGAGTCCCTATGTCCTCCAAGCAACCAGATCAGCGCCAGGGAATAAGGTGCCTGCATATCGCACTTCCAAGGACAAATTCCAAACCCTTTATAGATATTTTACAAGCATTGGTTTCTGTCTCTCTTGAGCTGGATTTTATGCAGGTCTAGCTAAATTTGGACAAAAGATATGTTCTAATAGAACTGTTTTGAAGAAGTTCAAGGTAGCACTCTTTTAAAGCAATGAATGCATCTATGAAAGTCACCCTGCATTTATACCTTTGTATATCTAATTCTTTCCCCAGTAGATTTGTTCAAAAGAATCTGATTGTAATTTGGTTAACAAATGCATTTTCTTTATAAAGGGCACTTTGAAAAATGCTACACTAAGAAGATGGATTTGGACACATTGCAATTATTAAATTTACAGCATGTTTTCTCAGCAGTAAGAAAATGACAGCGTCTCAAGATGTGCTCTTGTACATGTATAAATAAATTGAAAAATGACCAGAATCCCTTAATTCATTTTTTTCAGCAATGAGGATATAATGAACACAATATCTTGCTCTTGCTAAGCAAGTACTCTGCCACCGAGCTGCATCTCTACCCCTTTTTATTTTCTTAAATGCATATAGAAATGTCAGCCCTAGGAAATGGCTGTGAGAGAGAATTCTTTATGTCCCTACTGTGTAGCAGCTCCTAGAATATTTTATTGCCAAGCACAACTCAATGTAGAATTTGAAACTACCGGTTCTAAGATTGAATTAACTGAATTTAAGTATCTGCTTCCTCCCTGGGGCGAGGATAGAGCGTGATGAAGCGAGCACAGCACTGGCCCATGGCAGTCGGTAGTGAGCTGCCTGCTGCACCTTGCTCCCACAAGCCTGTGAAGCCAGGCTCCCGTCCTATGCAGCAGGAGACTGTCTCAGAGCCACCCAGAAACATGAAGAAAACTTGCGGATGTTGCGAAAGCAGAATTCAGAACCAGGGTGTGTCTGGGTGCTCAGATAAAACCTTTACCAGGAGTTCCTTTTCCAGGCCACTAGGATCATCCATGCTAGGGTTTCCCACTGGCGGGAGAGACTGAGAGAAAGCTGCCCAGTCTCGAAAGGCAGCGAATTCCCAATAAACACCTTTAAGTTTAGAAAGCTTCAAGATGGCCAATTTCAGCCATCAGCTGCTTTTTTTAATTCTTTTTTTTTTTTTTTAACTCCAAAGGATAGTAAATTCTGCATCATGTGGATAAATCTATGCTTCTTAAGAAATGTATATGATTTGGGAAACATGCAATGTAGCAGGCCTACCAGTGCCTCTGCTTTGTAAATGTCATTATCTATGCAAATATCAGTGTCTACTGCAAGCTTAAGGAAATTGTAAGAGTGTTTCTTTAGTAGCCAGAGGACAGGCCTCTGAGGTTGCATCTCGGGAGGTTGGGGGGTTGCTTTTAAACTAGAAGCTCTGGCTTTTCTCCTCCTCTGGCATGAGCACCAAGCAGTGCTGAGTACTTGGCTCCGTCAGGCAGGCTGACTTTCAGTGCTGATCTAACAGCTCTGCTGGGTGTGGCTTAACTTTAGAGCATCTTTTGGAGTCCTCAGGGTGTTTTTCTGTTCCCTTACCACACTGACTAACATGGGCTGCTACAGGATAATCATTGAAGTTTTAGTAGTGAAAGAGTTCAGTAATACTGACCTTGAAATTAGAAGTTCATTTTACTAATGTAGGAGCCTGGTTTGCAGTGCTGCAGTACTGGGCAGACTGCGAACTCTGTAACCCATGGCATTGATAGGCTTTGATTGTTCCAATAGGCTAGGTCTCTTTTTTCTTTAGATGGACAATATATACCAAAAAGAAAATAAAAGACAGCTTTAGTTCCACAGATGCATTGGGCTTAATAAAAAGACAGTACAAAATAAGAAATGGTCTGAATATTGTGTCATTTTCATTGCATTATACTTCAGAACACTTAATCTAGTCAAAATATTTTCTTTCACTGTATTACTATGTTCCAAATAATTCATATGTTTAACTATATTCTGCGGTCTAAATTTATATCTGCAATGAGACACTGAGCGTGTGCATCAAATTCTATGCAAATGAAAGGAGCTCTCCCCAGCGTACTTCTATGGATGTGTCGATCTAAGCAACCACGCAGCACCTCACCGAAGCTGATTTGTGTTCTGTCTCCAGGGTTCAGCAGATTCCTACACAAGCAGGCCATCTGACTCTGATGTCTCCTTGGAAGAGGACCGGGAAGCAATTCGGCAGGAGAGAGAACAGCAAGCAGCTATCCAGCTTGAGAGAGCAAAGGTGACTTTCCTGCCTTTCTTTGTTTCCATACGGGCATGTGCTCAGGAGCCATCAGCTGCCCTTGCCCTTCCTTGAGTTCTTCTGAATACTCATTTTCTGCTCTTCCTGGTAAAGCTCCACATGGCAGGGATCCCTGAGGTTGGTAACATCCCCAAGGGGCCATTCCCCCTTTTATTTTTAGTTTGATGGTGAATTACCGGTCATTTTGCAGCTTATCAATGTGGCAGTGTCAAGCTCGCCATGCCCATGTTGGCAAAGACCTTTCTGTGTGCCAGCTGGAGCACCTGCTCGTGGCTCCTTCTTGTCCTCAGCGGCCACACATGCCTTGTACTCTGTGCAGTGCCCTGTTGGTTCTTGAACACTTCTCTCTAGGTTAAGAATTCTATTTTTGCTTTGCTGTCATGGAGTGAGGCAGGGAGAAGCACCCTATTCACCATGTTTAACGCAGGCTGGCTCTCCTTTCTCCTGGCAGGACAGGGAGTTCTTGCTATGTTGAATCTTACAGGCTTTCAGATCTGAGTCTGTTTAAAAAATATTTTACTATTCTTCTGCCAACCCTTGGATTTGTTTCCTTTTTGCTTAATTCCTACCATATGTTTCTTATAACCCAAGGTGAGAAGGTATCTCTTACCATTTAAAAATAAGTAGCTTTTATGACCCGTGAACAAAGTAAACTATCTGTGCTTCTCTCTATCCTTGCTCAGTACGTTAGGAGGTAGTTCTTTGAGATTTTGCAAAGATCCACAGGAGACGAACAGGCTGATAGGCATGAGCCATTTTCACAGTCATCTTTGCAAATTTCTTTTTTTTTTTTTTCATCTTTGCAAATTTCTTGATGTCACCTAAGAATGTAAAGTCCAGTGAAGACTCCTCTTTTCAAAGTTTTTTCCCTTACTGTCTGGTGCTGTCAGTTACCTTATGATCTATTTCAACATGAAGGATCCTCCTGTCCCTTTCTGCCTCCCTCCATTCTTATTCTCTGGTTGATTCTGTCTCTAGTCTAAACCTGTAGCCTTTGCTGTGAAGACGAATGTGAGCTACTGTGGCGCCCTAGATGAGGATGTGCCTGTTCCCAGCACTGCCATCTCCTTCGATGCCAAGGACTTTCTACATATTAAAGAGGTAAATGTGTAGGACACACGGTACCTCCTCTATCTGCCAAAAAGCCAAAACTTCCGGGTATCAGCTCTGAGCCAAACTCATCGGAGAGAGGCCTGAGGCACTGCCAGCCTGGTGCCTTTTTAATTTTCTGGGCCTTCCACAGCCGTTCATTCTCCCCAAGATTTAGAAGCCTGAGCTCATTGCCTGCATCATCACACACTCATTACAACGTTGCATCCTGGTCAACCTTTGAAATCATAGGATGGATTGAAAATGAACCTGTGATCCTTTCACTTCTTTTTTCCTGCAGAGATTATGTACCAAACTCAGGGCCTTGCACACGCTAGGTAGGTGCTCTACCCTGAGCTATACCTAGCTCCTCCTCTCCCCTCCCTTCCCTTCCCCTCCCCTCTCCTCCTCTCCGCTCCCCTCCTCTCCCCTCCTCTCCCCTTCCCTCTCTCTCTCCTCTCATCTCCTCCCCTCTCTCTCCCCTCTCCTCTCCTCTCCTCTCCTCTCCTCCCTTCTCTTCTTCTTTTTTTTAATTGAAACACTGGAGGTTGAACTTGGGGCCTTGTGCATGCTAAGGTCTATCCTCAGCCCTCCTGGCCCATCTTTTAATGCCACTGCACTACTGCAAAGCCACAGAACTATCAGTCCAAGCTGGGTGTGGTGGTGCATGCCTGTAATCCCAGCACTTGGGAGGCTGAGGCAGGAGGATCAGTGTGAGCTCACAGAAGTGAGCTCAAGGCCAGCCTGAACTGTATAGCAAGACCCTGTCTCAAAAAGACAAATAAATAAATTAACTGTCAGTCCAACTTAGAGAAATGTAAGTTTTGCATCTACAGAAAGGACTATAACAAGGACTGTTATAGTTATGAACCCTGTGCTATAGTCCTATGAACTATAATCTTAGAACCAACACAACAGTATAGTCATTAAGGGCCTGCCAGATAGCTCAGCAGACTAAAGCACCTGGTTAGGCAGAATGCAGCAGCCGAGGTTCAATCCCCAGCATGCCATGCCAGTCCTGCTCCCAGGGTGTGCTGAGACAGAGATTGAGACTGGGTATGGTGGGGTGCACTTATAATCCCTGAGTTTGGGAGGCTGAGAAACAGGAGAATCACTAAGAATCTGATCTACTTAATAAGACCCTGTAGACCCTGTACTAAATATATTTAAAAAAAAAAAAAGCGAAGAATATAGTCATTTAAAAAAAGTACTAAAGCTAAGAAAAGGACAGAAGACTGAGAAACAGAGCTCCTTCAGAGTTCGGGCAATATGTGGGAAATCTATATCAAGAGAAATGTTGACATCAAAAACATCCATTGACTCCACCTGTGTACATTAACATTCCACTTCAAGTCAGACATACTGGGCATTGGATGGATCAGATATGAATATCAGAAATAAGGATCACTGTCCCCATGGACAGGGAGCTCTAAATGTAGAGGGAAGAACAGATAAACATACATTTTCCACAACAGAGGATAAATTCTATTATAGAAACACTGGGTTGGTAAAGTGAGAGCTCAAATAAAAGAAGAAGAGACTACCAGTCTCTGGACTGGTAGGAAGAAGGTCTGGGGACCAAAAAGTGCTACAGAGATAGAGAAGCCTCAACAAGGGCCCAGCACAAGGGGTAGCATCTGGCAGAAAGAATAGCCACAAGTGTTCTTTGAACAGATGGAGACAGACATAACCAGCTTCACAGGTTAGGGTGGTAATTGTAATGGGCAGAGGAGCATTGACAAGTCATACCAGAGGCCAGACAGCTACGTGGCAGAGAGCAAGCAGCTTGGAGAGAGTAAGAGTCGTATACATGGGTTTGGAGATTTCACATGGACGAAAATAGTGAGGAATGTGAGAGGTGGCTCACTTTAAAGGACAGAGGGTAGTAGCAAAAGAGGCAGAGAGGTAAGCAGATTTCTTACAGGAATGGATTTGCTTAGGAATTTTGCCTATAAGTTCCTATACTTGGGGCACAGTGGAGCTTTTCACATAGATGCTTGGAAGGCCCTTACCTAGGTCACTTGGAGACCAGCGGAGAGGACTTGTAATGTGGTTTTTCTAAGTGCTTTGAGTTGAAAAAAAAAAAAAAAAAGAATTCCAGCCAGGGGAAGATATTAAGACCAAAGAAACATTTCATTAAGACCAAAGAAACATTTTGTAATCTGCTATCTACTTTTGCTTTTCAGGATGAGAAAGATTCTATTTTCCATGCTGAGATACTGAACCCAGGAAACTGTTTTGAAAGACAAAGGGGTAGCTCATTAAGTGAGAGGCTGGAAAAGAGGAGAGGAGACAGCAGCTGGCGGCGCATGGGCATGGGACTTAGGCTGAATGTGGAGCAAGCCCCCTTTGAATCTTCTTGTTCTGCACAGAATTTTCCAGTGGGGCTGGGAAGTATGCAGGGAAGGGCCTTCCCACCTGATGGTCTTCACTTGCTCTACTAGGGGTGAGGGCTGACAAAGCCCTAAAGGAAGAACAGTGAAGTAAAACCTGAACACACTTACTGCCACTGGGTCTGCCTGCACTTCTCTGCAGTCCAAAATGAGATGGCAAATGTAGAATTAACTTGAAGATTATTATTTTTGAAACTGCATTCTACATTCTGGATTAGTTGCATGGACATTGTGGGATTGTAGATATGGAAACCAAACTAAGGAGGAGGAAGACCCAGTGGGTGCTAGAAAATATGCCTAGCGTGCTCTTCCTGGGGGGTCGACAGTGACCAGGCTTGAAGTCAGGAGAGGTCTTCCTTCCAGGTGGGAGCTATTGGAGGCCCTGCCCACATCGACATTAACAACTGACAGAGGAGAGAGATGGACACATGAGTAAAGTTCCTAAGTAGGCAAGAGGGAGGGAGCCAGGCCCACAAAGACCTTCATGTGACAGTGCAGAAAAAGACGAGTTTGTGCACAGGTATCCCAGAGCCTTGGTGATGGGAAACTGCAGGAAAATCTCCTTCAGGACTTCTCTCTTACATGATGGCGTGTAAGGTGATGCTATCTGCATTCGTCTAGATGATGAGGGGCTTTAACCTCAAACGTGCGCTAGCACACTCATGTTTGCCTTGACTCTGCATCACCATCTGCATAAAAAACGACCAAGCCTCATGACTTGCCAGAAGCATGTCACATGCATACTCATTCACACAAATAGTCCAGCTTCGCTCCATTTTATTGTCTTCCTATATTCTACCAGTATTTTTTTCTTAATTACTATTATAATTATACATGTTTATGAAGCACACTGTGATTATTTGATACGTGCAGATAATATATAGTGATCAAATCAGGATAGTTAACATTTCCATCACACAAAGTACTTTCTTTTCACTAAATTCTTTTTAAAAGTTTTTGAGTCAGATGTGATAGCACATGCTTGTAATCCCAGCACTCAGGGACTGAGGCAGGAGGATCAACACAAGTTAGAGGCCAGCTTGGGTTATATAATGCCTCAAAAAAAATCCAAAGGTTTTGATTAACACGTGATATTGTACATTTGTTGAGTGTGGTGCTTTAGTCCCTGTACACAATGTGAGTAGGTACTGACAACATCTAGATGATAAGCATTTTCCTTAATTTCTCATTACTTTGAATTTGGATTCCTTTGAGCTCTTCCCTATCCCAATTTTAATTTGTCTCGTTGGTTGCTTTTGGATCTGCGTGCTTGTTGATCAAGAACTTTGTCTTCAGCCTGGCAGTTTGATATATGGGATTGAGTTAGTAATAATCCTGGGTAGAAGAGAACCACTCATCTTTTCAGGTCTTGAAAGTTCAGATTAAGCTGGGTATGGTGGCACACACCTGTAATTCCAGCATTTAGGAGGCTGAGGCAAGAAGATCAATGTGAGTTCAAGACCAGCCTGAGCTACAAAAATGAGCTCAAGGCCAGCCTGAACTACATAGTGAGACCTTGTCTCAAAAAAAAGGAAGTTCAGATTATCAAAATCATAGAAATAAATGTAGTAGTTATATTAGGAAAATGAGAATAAAAGCATTGGAGCAATACTAAGATGACCTTTCAGAAAGCTGGAGGAAGCTCCCACATATCAGTGATACATATGAACGCAGTTCTGTCATTGAGTTGTAGACATTTTTCTCATCATCCCTGAGGGCATTTCTTATGCACCATTCTAAGTATTTTGTCAATAATGAAAGAACTTAAACCAAAGAAAAGTGACAGTGATGCTTGTTCCAGGAGCTAAACAATGACTGACTTGAATTCTTTAACTTACATTGCAACTTTCTCCTAAGAAGCTCAAAGAACTTTCACATGAGTCAGAGTCCTCCTATACATTAGCTGTTTCTGTGAATTAAGTTAAACCATTTGGGAAGTGTATTAACAATTTTAGGAAATGCTTTAAGGTTCACCTGGATACGATTTAACAACTTAGTATTACAGTAGACTAACTTAATTTTGGGAAATAACTCGAGCCCTATGAGACCATGACTCACAGTGGGCTTTGTCTCAACCACGGTAAACTTTAAATTCCAAACCTATGGGCCAATGCTTCAGAAAGTGTACACTCTCCTATTTTTAATTACAAAATAAATGGGCCTATTACTTTAGTCTTATGTCCTGAAATAAAAGTTAGGAAAAACTAAGCCCTAGATTGTTCAAGATTTTCTATTAGGCCAACTAATGTTTCTTTAATAGAGCCTCACAGCTCATGTTCTCCATGACTTGTGTAGGAGCTGTGAGCATGCTAGAGACCAAATCCAAACCTAACATTTTCTGTAGAGGGTGAGGCTCTTACTCAGAATTATTCAGAGTTACTCATAATTTCATGCTGTGATGATTCAATGAAATCATCTATTCTTTTTTTTCACAATGTGTCAGTATCATAGGCACACAAATCCTATTTTTCTTAGAGATAAGCAAAGTATCCTATGTATAGTCATTACATTTGAACTATAGATAGATAGATACATACATATATACATACATACATACATACATACATACATGGATAGATAGATAGAGACTGATTTCTGGCAAAGACAATAAAGGGAATTTTTGGAACCATCTCTGGAAATTTTATAGGTTTGGTACCTATTTTCTCAAAATGACCTCTCTGAGCCTTCCTAGGAGGCTGATGGCTTGGACTAAATTGCTTTCTACCCAGGATCCAGCAATAAATGTAGCTCTGGTTACCCATCACACAAGGATCTATTGATAGAGTCCCACCCCATGTGGAGCTTTTGTGTGGATTTAAGTCCCAGGTCTATATGAAATGTTATTTAGGTGGGGATGTTAGAGTTCTTGTTGGCTCTAGGACATGTGGAGATTATTCCACAATTTCACATATAAGTGTTCAATATGCTTAGGCTTTGTAAGAACAGGCTAGCTTTTTTTTTCCCTGTAAATACTAAGATGAACCATAATTTATAAATTGTATTTGAAAGAAAATAGACTACAGAGAGTATTTTAGATTTGTTTTTTGGCATAGGATCTTGCTTTGTTGATTACAACGGCTTCAAATTTGTAGTCCTGCCGGGCATGGTGGCTCACGCCTGTAATCCCAGTACTCTGGAGGCTGAGGCAGGAGGACTGGTGCGAGTTCAAGACCAGCCTGGGCTACAAAAGTGAGCTCAGGACCAGCCTCAACTGCATAGTGAGACCCTGTCTCAAAAAGACAAAAAAATTTGTAGTCCTCCTGTCTTAGCCTCCCAAGTGCTAGGATTACAGATGTGTACCACCAAGCCTGGCAGCACTGTGAAATTTTTACCTGAAAGCTTTTGACAAATAACATACTATTATTGAATGTACTTCATCTGGGACATACCTTGCTTTCTAGAGTTCCATTTATACTGATTGATATTTCAGCTGACAAATTCCTTAAATGTTGACTAAGTCTTCTTCACAAGGACCAAAGGGATCTAAAGATTAACACTCGACTTCAGTAGATGCTGGAGAACCATTGCCCACAGGTCAGAGCTAGGCCAGTACCTTTGTTTGTTATAAAGACAAGTTGTACTGAAACATGACCAAGTCTACTTGTTTATGTGTATCTGTTGCTGCCTTCACAGCAGACACCAGATTGAAGTATCCATGACAGGGGCATTGTGGCCTGCAAAGCCTGAAATATGTATTGTCAAGGCCTTTATAGAAAAAAAGTCTGCAGAATCATACTTTGCTCTGTGCCCCTGAAATATATACTACAGTGTATAAAGTATAATATAGATAGCATTTATATACAAAATAGGCCATATAATACAGCAGTATATCATGCAAATAGTGTTTTGTTCTTCTGGTCTCCCAAGATTAATTACTGTTATGTATGGATAAGTGAGTTAATATTGATAGTAGTTTTCTTCCTGTGCTCTAGAAATACAACAATGACTGGTGGATAGGGAGGCTGGTGAAAGAGGGCTGTGAGATTGGCTTCATCCCAAGTCCACTCAGACTGGAGAATATAAGGATTCAGCAAGAACAGAAAAGAGGACGTTTTCACGGAGGGTAAGGTCCCTTCCTTTCTATAGCTTTTTGTTTAATAGGAAAATTAGATGATACTTTCAAATTTGCCTATTTATTATGTCCCAAATGGATGCATTTTGATGTTGTGAAATGATAAAATGAAATTTCATAACAAAATAATAACAATAGTTAAGATATTGGGTATCAGTATCTTTGAAGTGGTTACTCTAAAACAAAAAAAGATTCTTCCTGGGGCCCAGTAGGATGGCTCAGTGGTCTAAAGCGCCTGCTTAGGAAAGCTTAGGCGGCTGCAGGGACCACAGTTTGATCCTGGGCACCACATGCTGAGCCAGCCCTGCCCTCAGGGCAGGCTGAGCTGGCCATAAAAATAAATAAATAAACAAACAAAAGTTCTGAAACAAGAAAAAAAAATAAAATAAAAAAGATTCTTCCTAACAAACAGATGATAGCACAAAACTTTTCAAGTAAGAGAAGCTAGTAGTATAAATGAAATGAATTGGCTGAATTAATAGATACTAAAATATTTTGATGTGACAGAATAGAGAATTTAAGGAATTAAAATGTGTGCTTTTAAAGTAAGACACTTTTCTGTGTGCCAGGTGTTTCTGAGAAAGGACACAAAGGGCTTTGGGTTTCACTATTTCCGCAGTGCACTGATGTTGCACACCCTGGAATCCACAGGGATCCCACTGTGGCATCAATGGAGCCCCTTCACAGCTCCAGCATTCCTCCCAGAGTCTTGTAGGGCACTGCTGCTCAGCGTAGTCAGTGGAAGCCAGGCTGATGGATTTTCTTGGTGCGCTTTCAGAGGCTGTCTCCAGAGCTGGGGCGTAGACAGTGCCGGCAGCACCTTCTCCACCTGGGCTTCTCTTCCATCTCCTGTGTAGCTTGGGTGAATCAGCATGTAGGGGACTGGCAAGCAGCCACAGGAAGCAGGTGGCTAAAGGTCCTAGGAAGGCATGCCCAGCTTAGGAGAAGAGAAATCTGAGACTCTCAGAGCTTGCACACACTTCTGCAGCCTGGGCTGAAAAGCATTCAGTTGATGTGTGTGACAAAAGTTTTGAAAGCCATGATCTATATTCTGGTCTATCTCTGTCAATTTTCATTTTTTGCTGGACTCTTACTTCAAAACCTCTTCTATGTAGGATCCCTTTTGCTTCTGTCCTGATGGGAACTTGTAAACAGGAATAGAAATTCATAGCAGTGCTGTTAGTCCCACTTTTTAATGGAACCCATGACCTCATAAACTTTGCCATCTGCCATGCTCTACTTTTAATGATTAACCTTTTCTAGGATATACTATGCTTATGCTATTATTATTTTATTGCTCCTCTTTCTCACCCTTTTCTGGACCCTTATCTTTTCTCACCCTTATCTTGTCTTCCACACTCTTCCTTCAACACACTAGGGATACACGGCTCTGTCGTGGGCCTTTGCATGTGCTGTTTCCTCAGCCCGGAGCCCTCGCCTTCGTGTTTTCAGTAGATGGCTCCTCCCCCCTGGTTTGGATCTTTGTTAATACCACCTTCCCACTGATAATTTAACAAGGATGGTAACCCCTTTCTAAGAATCCCTTTCTTGCCAATAGAATTTAAAATTATGCCCATTTCCTTTCCCTCTACTTCTATTCCCTCTATGAACTATTTTCTGTGCTGCCTGTATTACCCTTAGAAATATATAGTTACTTACTTGTTTATTCTCTTAGCACTAAATGTCTCCCATTAGGATGGGGTTCACTAAAGAAAAGAATTTTGTGTCCTGGCCCCACTACCATATTTCTGCCTTGAAAACAGGGATATAAACTCAATATTTTAAACACAGATAATAAATTACTTTTTAAACTTCTATCATTATTATTATTATTAAATAATATTGTTATATTTTTTAACCTTTTGGCAGGAGCAGCAATAATGCCAAAAAAAGTCATAGACAGGATCTTTATCATTATACCAACCCTATGAGATGTAATTGGTTTCTATGTCTAAAGATGGAGAAAATGAGGCTCCAAGACTAGCTATGATATGCAGGGTCCCCCATCTAGTAAGAGGCAAGGCAGGGGTGAGAAACCAGATTGCTCTGCCTGCAGAGAACACTCTGAAACATGGAAAGGGGGCCACACAAGGCAGGAGCTGCCAAGGACCTCTGAGGGTACCAGGGAAGCTTCCAAGGTGCATGGGAGGGCACAAGTGCAACCGACAAACTTCCATGTCAGGTCACAAATAACGTTACCTATGAGCAGCTTCTTTCTGCCAACTCTTAATTTTTACCCGTCATAATCACACTTAAGAAGAAATTGCTCCTCCAGGTTGAACTGCTTGTTTTGAGCTATGTTTGACCTGTGGCTGGCACATTGGTGACTGGTGTTGGATAAGCACATTCTTGCCAGGGATTCTTTTGCCTAATTTCTGCATTTAATAAGTGGAAGAGATGCTTTTGCAAAGTATTTTTAGGTCCTCATTACTTGTCCATTTGCTCTGAGAAGTGAATTCAAAGAAAACATTGGAACAGATTCTTGAGGTTCCTCGCTAGCAGGATTTGGTGTGCTTTGAATTATTTAGTTGCATTATGGCCAAAGAAAACCTTATACTCTCAAGTTCCATTTTCAAAGAATCTCAGGGGGTCTTAAGCTCCTTTCTATATCCTAGGAAATCAAGTGGAAATTCTTCTTCAAGTCTTGGAGAAATGGTATCAGGGACATTTCGAGCAACTCCCACATCAACAGGTGAGGAGTTAGTTTAGTCTTTCTAATAGAATATGTTCCTTTTTGAATACTGGAATACATGTGTGAACATTGTTACTAATTTGGATATTAATTGAAGGCTTGATTTAAAGGTGTTTTTTATTTAATGCTCCACTATTCTTTTGCTTTCTATGGTAATTTGGCTTGAAGAGTACTTGAGAGATATAAAAATTCAGGTCATTATACTATAATTTTGAAATATTGTATATACCTCAAAGATTAGTAACTGTCCAGTGAGTGAACTGATTGGCAGCCAGTTCATTACCTAGCCAATATCCCAAGGGCCTTTAAGATGGCAAGGGCCAATAACAGCAAAGAGCTAGGGGCTCTGAAACCAATGCTGTGTTGAGTCTCCATGCGGAGCTTTAGGTTTGGCTGATATGGTTTAAGCTGTGAACATGGGAGGGGTGAAGTCAAGAGTGAGCAAGGACTCAGATGACTCGTGTGTCTGGAGAGCGGGGAATTAGTAATGGAGGAACAGTGGTGGGTCCGGGGAATTTGCTGTACCTTTGAAAATTATGGAGGTTTATCTCCCAGGACTTTTTCCTCCATCACCTTCCTGACTCCTGTAGAGTTGTCTCATTCTGGCCCAGATCTGATGCTATAGTAGGTACTGGCAGTTCCAGTTGGCAGGTCCACTCACGTCAAAGCTAGATTGGCTCTCCAGCTGTTCTGAGCACAAGGCTCTTGTCTGTGGGGGTCCTTCCTGATCTCCAGGGCTCTGAGCCACACTACACAACTAAATTTTCCCCAACAGACAGCACCTGTGTCAATGGTGACAAAGCCGCTTTCATCAGATATTAAGTTTTGTTTCATTCCCTGTTGCTGGACATTCAGGACATCGTAGCTTTTCACTATAAGAACCAGAAAACAAGAGTAAGTGCTTATCAATTGATTTGAAGTATGAAAGCAGCATATTAGAAAAATGCTGTTAGTATTCTAGAAAATGGGCAAAAATGCCTAACAATGTGCAAAGTTATCTCATGCTTCACTGTACATATACAGAAGAACTAGTGACTGACAGGAATCATTTTTGCTCAAATTGTTACTATTTTATCCTATCACATTTTATTGTCTGCAGCTTACTCTGTGATGTGGTTAGCCCAGGAGCAACCCATAGATGTCACTTGGCTAAAATTTTCCAGTGCTGTTAAGAGTGCCTGTCTAGCAGCCCGGCTCCATCCCAGCCTGAAATCAGGACAGGCAGTTATTCACACAGGAAAGAAGTTATCTATTTCTCATATGTCTTCAAAAATGGTGTGTCCAGGATGACATCATAAAACAGCACTCTCTAGATTGGTTGATAGCAAATTGGTGAGGGTAACTACAAGGAAAACTGGGTACATTCTTCCTTCTGTTAAACTCATGTACTATCATTTACAGAGATTACATATTTTGATATGGCTCTCATTGTTGTCTTTTAGCAAAACAGAAGCAAAAAGTGGTAAGTTGTGTTTCCTTTTTTTAAACTTACTGTTAAGGTACTTATACATATTTGCCTGCAAATCTCCATTTTGATGCCCAAATAACTCTGAAGTGAGGGCGGAGCCTCCTCCGTGGGGACCGTTGGTAATCATGTATTGTTCTGTGTGAAAATCGTAAGTGCTGCAGCTGCCCAGATGTTGCACTCATCCTGACCGTGCGGTGCATGTCAAATCATCTTTTTCAGACGGAGCACATTCCTCCTTATGATGTTGTGCCATCAATGCGTCCAGTGGTGTTGGTGGGGCCATCACTGAAAGGTTATGAGGTACAAATGCCATCTGTTACTCTTCTCTTGACCAAGAATCCAGGAGACAGGCCTGGGAGTGCTTGCTCCTCCAGGGTTTGTTCACCTATAGGAATTTCTGGGCAGTTGCACTCACCGTGAGGAGAGGGTGTGACAGCGACTGTGGCAGCCCTGGCCCCTTCTTTCCTTTCTTGGACACCTCTCATCTTTTAGGTATTGCATTGTTTAGAAATGTCTCCCTTAAAACATTTGTTATGGGAAATTCTGGTAGAAGATTCACTTTGCATTAAATTCAAAGAACAACTTTATCTCAACCTTTGCTGTTATTCAAAGAAAGAAACAAACAAAATAACAGCACAAGGGAACAGATACATAGTTCTCCAGTAAACCTGAGTCCTCAATGTACCAACTAATCTCACCTGACTGAGTCTCAAGACAATGGCATATCTTACCAGATGTGTTTTGTCTTACTTATTTTTTAAGAACATTGAGGAAAAGCCCCCCTAAATGCATTAGCAAATTCTGGAGATGAACCTTGCAACAAGGCAAAAAATGGACATTTAAATGCATGACATTTCAGAGGTTGCCATTTGGGTAAGCATAGGTAAAAATAGGGAGGAGGTGGCATTTAAAATTGAAGGTGGCCATCCTCCAGGGTTCCATTCCCAATGAGGCAGGACAATAGTAGGCACTTAGTATACATTGGTTAAATGAATAAATGAATCTCTTAAGTCAGATCTAAGAATCCTATCTCTTTGTTTTCCTGAGTTGAAGATATCAGGGCGATGGGCAGATAGTGGATGGGATAATAACAAGCACAGATCAGTGGGAGAGCTGAGCCCAGGGCGGGCTTTGAGGCCTCTCACTGTCCCTCAGTAGAGACAAGCACAGCTCTGGTGCACCATGGATGGCCAGCCTTTGTGTATAAGGCCAGCCTTTTGTCTCCTACTTGCGATTCCAGCCCCTAATAAGGGAAGAGAGAAAAGGACTTGCTGGGGGCCTGCCAAGTGCTGCTGGCTCATTCCTCAGCACTATAGAGGCCAACCAAGGCGGGGCGGGCAGCAGCCGCACTCAGGTATGCATGCAAAACACCTTTGGAGATAACCTCCCCCTGGGACACAACTGGTTGTAATACTGAGGTTTCTCTCAGTTGCAGCCCCTTCCCTTCCTCCCCTCTCACTTTTGTCTTCTCTCTCGCTGCCTGTGTTTGCCTCATTCTTTTTTTCTCACCTCTGCAAAGGTAACAGACATGATGCAGAAAGCCCTCTTTGATTTCCTGAAGCACAGGTTTGATGGGAGGTGAGACATATTAGACGTTTTGTATTTTTATTTTCCTTTAACAGGACATGTATGATAAATTGACTTGTGAATCTACGTTCTTCCAGTGGTGTTAGAAGTCCTCTAATTAGAAGTTAACTCTGTACTCTTAGGAAGGACACAGGAGAAGCTCTGAAAATATAAAGTATAGCATTGAATCCCTGAAGAGACAAGAACCTTACAAAGGAATTTAATTCATTTGTTTTATTGAAATGTGCTCGTCTTTATTTTCTAATGACTTCGTGCCAGAGTGGTTTGGATGAAAAAATTAATTAAAATACATTTTTCTGATAAATATGATCACTCACTGGTCACAATGAATAATATTATTTGAGAACTCTGTGTTTGTGTGTGTGTGTGTGTGTGTGTGTGTGTGTGTGTGTGTGATATAAAGGTAAAAAGTACCAAATTTCTTCAAAAGGGCAATCCGAGAATAATTTTCATCACAGACTTCCAGAGTAACTACTGCAGGTAACAGTACTTATTTGGGTGCAAAAGAAAGAAAGAAAAGAAAAGAAAAGAAAGAAAGAAAGGAAGGAAGGAAGGAAGGAAGGAAGGAAGGAAGGAAGGAAGGAAGGAAGAAAGAAAGAAAGAAAGAAAGAAAAGAAAGAGACAGACAGACAGAGAGAGACAGACAGACAGAAGCAAGCTTGCTGTTTTAGTTTTCAGAGTTTGGCTTCAGCTTTCTGTCATGATTTCTCTTCCTTGGTTTTATGAGACAGGGTTTCATTGTGTGGCTCAGGCTGGGCTTAAACTCCTGGATACAGTGGTCCTCCCACCCCAGCCTCTCTAGTAGCTCGAACTACAGGCATCTGCTACCACCCTTGCTCCACTATGGACTTTAACTTTGGTTTTTTGTGGCTCTGGACAGGAAGCCAGGGCTCTCTGCATGCCAGGCCAGTGCTCTACTGCTGAGCTACATCTTAACCTGGGTTTTGTTGACTTAGAGGTCTGCCTTACACCCATCCTCCTGTGACCCATCATCAATATGGTGCAGTCATCAAATAATTTTGTCTTTTAAGTCTTGTGAAAAGTGGAGTTTCTGTGTTTTTCAAAGAAATGGTCAAAGTCCGTACTGACAATGCAGTGCACAAATTCTTCCACAGTGCAGAATATACTTCATGTAAAAATAGCTACACAAAAAAACTGAAGTGATTAAAAAGTGAAGAGAACTTAAATAATGTATATTTGAGTAATCAGGGTAATGCTATCCAGTTTACCACCTTAAAAGGGCTAATTAATTTTTAAAATTTAAATATCTTCAAGCAGATTTGAATAAATATAGCATTTTAAAGAAAAAAGTCAATATAATTCTTTAAGTATAAATCATATCTATAAATCTATATAATGTTTATGTACAAATCATATCTAGGTACTCTGTATCTGTCAGAAGAAAAGCTTCCTAGATAAGCATATTAAACAAAAACCCTGGCATGTCATGTGGGCTCTGCCCCCCCCTACCCCCGGGTGTGCCAAGAAGGTGACTGAGACTGGGTGTGGTGGTGTACCTGTAATCCCAGCACTTGGGAGGCTGAAAACAGGAAGATCACTGTTAGTCCCCTCTGTATAGTGAGACCCTGTAGACCCTGGACAAAGAAATAAAATAAAATAAAAAATAATCATTACTTTCTGAGACTATATACAAAGAAAATAAGCTGAGATATTAGTTCCAATAATTGAAAATTTAGTTCATGAAGAGTGCTTCTATGACTTATCTGACTTCCTAAGCACCTTAATATCAGCCAACCTGCTTTAATAAATTTGACCCAAAATATAGAATGGTTTTAACACTATAGAAGCTTATTGTTGCTCGCTTAATAGCGTGTAACATGTGTTCCTGTCTGGGAAGGACGGTGAAGTGTATAGGAGAAAATGGGGCAGAGAGTTTGTGCCACCTGTCGTTTGGGGGCCTTGGCCGGGTTGTGACAGGGGAGTCTGTTGACTGGAAAAGAAGAATATGCAAGGTGTAGACATCATGTGCCCTTTTCCCCACATTTTGTTGGTTAGAACTTGGTGATATAGCCAGACTGTAAGGGAGTCTGGGAAGTACAGTCTCACTGTCTGCCGATAAATAAGAGGCAAGAGATTGTGTTGAACTAGTAACAGCCTCTTCCACAGTCATCTAGCAGACACAAAGGGCTTGCGAAGAAAGACATATTCATCCTTTTCTACTCTTTTTTTTTTTTTTTTTTTTTTTTTAAAGAAAGGCATACAATGACCAGTTTAAAAGAAAACAAGTGAAGAGCACAGTATCATGGAGTACTGGCATTGGAAGAAGAGGAAGTTCTTTAACTTTTAATCTTCCTTCTGCCACAACCACAATCAGATAGACAACCTGTTTCTGTTTGAAAACTTCCGGGGATTGAGTTCCTAAGTATATATTACAGAGAAACAGCTGAACTTAGACTCTAGCTTAGTAGCTGTAGCACTGCTTCTGCGCTGTGGTGGCTTGCTGGGCCATAACACTGACTTTTGTGGGGCACTGTAGGGATCAAAGGCAACTGACTCACAGGGCTCAGGCTTCTACTGTTGGCTGCAGCTGCATAGTTCCTTCAGCTACACTTGGTATCATTTGTCTCTATCTATGGTGCCTTTACAGAAGGCCATTCTAACCAGGGCCTCATGCCTTAGCCCCCTAGTAGTCTTTGATCTGAACAAATCTTCACTGTATAGCCGCTGTTTGTGTTAGATTATCTTGGTCCCCACAGAACCAACCTATAAACAACACAATCATTAAAACCTTAAAAGCTAGGGCTAACAACAACAACAAAAAAGGATTTTATATAATTTAGTAAAGAAAAAGTGATTGGCTTAGTTCCTGGCTTTAAAAATGAAAAATCTCATATCTTCCTCAGGCCTAAGATCCAGAAAGAGGAAATTCATTTAATTATAATGGCACAGATGTATCTTGAATCAATCAATGTAGAATTGTCCACATCAATTACTGCAGACATACAATTGAAGTTCATTTAAATACAAATAGAATTAAGATTTTAAAGCCAAGTAAGTGTTGGTGGGATGTGATGATATGACAGAGAATCAGATGGGAGAGTCCAACCGTAGTAAAAGAATCTTACCTGTGAAGAGGCCTTGTGTATGGCAGAGTAGCATAAACATTACACATATTTCAAATACTAAGAAGCTAATGTAGCACAAAAACAATGAGTTCTTTGATGAGTGTGTGTGGAGACTTCAATAAGGAAGGCAAAAATTGGCTGGTAGCTTTTCAGTGACTAATGTGCCTTCTGTATGGGAAATACCCTTAAATTTTGAGCAGTGACAACCTGCTGCATTATGTTTTACCAATTACTAAAAAATAGTTTTTAATTGAGGTCATCCAAGAGGACAGTTACACAGAAGGCTTTAGCCCAGTGATACAACATGAACAATAAGTTCTTTTTAGTGTTTCATTGGCTGTGAATGCAGTAGTTTAAACAAAATAATCAAGAGAATGTCCTCTTATTTTTCAAACATAAAGAGCAAGAAAGGATCCATTAACTGGGAAGATTTCTTATTTAATGCTGCTTTTCAGATCTTGGTGAGAAGCCAGTTCACTGAAGTAGACTAAAGTCCAACTGCTTGACTATTATAAAATCATAAACTTGGATGTTTGTTGGTCCATTAAAAGTTGAGTCAGCTTAGACCTACTGATTATATAATTTTTGCTTCTGTAGCTGCTGTCATGGGCATAACTGTGATACACGTAAGAGAAATGAAAGTTACAATACTAAGTTGTTCCCTAGAACCCTCTGGATATGTGAATATCTACAGGTCATAATGATTCCTGCTCACAGACTGTTGCTAAGAGAGGCTTCTAGCCAACCACAGAGGCATTCATAGCCTGGTGAGGACACAGTACATGCCCATGGGCACACAGCCTCCTCTTCATTCACTGCCATGAACGTGTCCTGGATATCGTGCTTTCTGATAAAATTTGTTCAGCTGATTGAATTTAACATTCTTAGGCCAAACAGCAAGCAAGTCAGTTGCAGAGTTTGACCAATGCCAATCATTTCAGATATTCTGGAAGTTTTTACTTTAGGCTTTTGATAACTGAACCAAATCAGCTCTATATCATTTATCAGATACTTTGTAACTAACATGGTTGTGGCTTAAAATTCAAAATCTGCAGGAATAGAATCTGATGGAAGTTATTAGCCAAGGCACTGTTAATAAAAATAAAGGGTATTACAAACAAATTTAAAGGAAGAAAAATAAAGAGTACAATTTAGAGAGATGTTAAGAGATGCTATATATTAAAAGTATATAATATGCATTTAGAGTATAAAGGAAATGGAAACAACTGGTGCTATTACAAAGCACCCACAGTATACAGGAATGCAAATAATTCATAATTGCATAAGAGCCAACAGTGAACGGCTTCTGTTTCATAATCCATAGTATCCCCATCATCTCCTCCTGCTAATCTCTATTCAAATGCCAACTCATTCATGGACACTCAAAGTAAATACTCATTATTAGAGATAATAATATGCTTTTATGCCAAAGTTGAATGTCGACATGACATTATTTTGTATTATATCATGCCTGACCTAATTCACCACTCCCTTCAGCATATATGAATTTCACCAGCTCTGGAGATAGAAGAGTTTATTATTAATTGCTTAACTTTTGAGGACAGCATCTGAGGAAACTGTATCCTTCACATCTTCAAATCCCCAGTAATTGCCTTATGTGCATAATATAGGTGTTGTCAAAATAGGAAGTGAGAATAATTATTTAAGAATGCATTCTTAAATATTACCTTGTTAGGTCCTAATTGTAACTCCAGATTGTTATGATGCATCTGCTATCATTATTTTATTTATTAGGATTCCTAGGTTCAAAAAAATGTCATGAGTTGTACATGACATGCAATCACCACGAGAAAGAGCCTGGGAAACGTTCAGGTCCTCTTGTGCTTTTCATCCCTGTTTTGACAGTGTACCATCCCATTCTTTGAAACACTTCCCTTACAAATATTTAGTTTTTTTTTTTTTTTTAAAAAAGTATACTGATTGGGCTGCATATTAGAAGTAATAAGGGAGAATATAGAAGGATTTCACAGCTGTTATATTACCAACATGGAAATACTATTTTTGTGTCATAACTGAAAGTATTATCTTTAAGAAGAAAATCACAGAAAATTAACACTCATGCTCTGATGGATTGGAGCAATGAAGATGAGCTGCAAAGTAAAAACACTTGGGAGACAGTAATTTAGAGAATACAAATACAGTGGTTAGTTAGGGTCAGCGTTGACATCATGGGGAAATTTGATTTGGTTCTCATCCAGGTTGGTTTGCAGCAAGAATTATGGAAAAAATTAAGTTGTTGAGCTAAGGTACCACTGTAAGGTTTGCTAATTTTCAAGAACTTTTGCTACGACACCCAGTCTCCGGGGGAACTGAACTATTAGCCCTTTACCTGCTAGCATGTAACTACTTATATCATAGAAAAGTTTCCAAGAAAACTATGGAGATGGGTATTAAGAAAGTTACTTAGGGGGCCGGGGACATAGCTCAGTAGAATAGGTGCTTGCCTGGCAAGCTCAGGGTCCTGAGTTCAATCCCCAGTACCAAAAAAAAAAAAAAAAAAAGAAAGTTACTTAGCAGAGCTCAAAGACAGTAGTAAGTTTATATTATATATTATATAAAAATATGCATTTTATAAAAGTTTTGGGGTTGGGAACCTAATTTTGATAATAGCGAACATCTTTAAAAAAACTACTTTGTCTTACTGAAGGGTTTCTAGGGCTCTATCTACCCTTTTTGAGCTTTACTTCATGCATGTGTATTTTTATGAATTAACTTATAGTAGCAAATGAATTAGTATTTTTATTGGAAAATATAGCAAGAAAAAGAAACATTTATTGCCCACATCTTTTCCTCCGTTTTTAATATACCAAGCCTTTTTGTTGTATTTTTTTAAACTTTTGTTGTATTTTAAAATGGTTTTATAAAAATGCTTTTATAATAGTGTTATAATAGAGTATGCATCTGTTAATGATCACTTTGAAGTTTTAAAGGCAAAAGTGACTATTTGGCTCGTGTAAAGCTAGGTAATTTGATTTTCACTTGAGTAGGATAGAATTTTTGGACCTACCAAAAACTTTATTCTAGAATATTGAATTCTGTTCTTAAAGAAATTCACTTGTTTCCAGTCGTACGTTTGGACTACTCTGGAACATGACAGTATGTTTCTACCTAGCAATTTCAGTCTTAACACAAGAGGCCCAGAAGCACACAAATTCTGTTCTATGAAGTAAAAGAACTGCCTGTGAGCTTTTGGGTCTCCAAGGTGCACTGGGGGCTGAATAACAAGACTTAGATGTGGGGTTTACTCAGTATCAACCTGACCTATGTCCTGACCATCTCAATGCCAAGGCTGTAGGTCTGCACTGATAACATGGCTCGTATCAGAGAACTCAGGGTTGCTGGAGAAGAAACTAACCTGAAAGAGAATGAGGGAATCAGATATCTATACCTTGGCCCCATTCCCAGGGGAATAGTTCAAATTCTTGTAGTATATAGAACCCTGTGAAACTTTCCCTCTGCCTCAGCTTTCTCCTTAGTAAAAATGAAGAAGTTGTTACATCAGTATTTTCCAACATATTAGAGCATTGAATAAATTTTTACAGTGGAGTCATGTATAAACCCCAAAATAAAAAACAAATGCAGAGGTGTTTGGCATTGACAGTGGTAAAGTTTGAGTCCTGCCAACTGGTTTTCCAAATGATCCCTGAGGTAGTTCTTCACAACTCTTGATTTCTTCCAAGAAAAATTTAAAGTTGTATCAAATAATTATTGGGCTTAAATATTGTAAAAATTAAGATGTCTAGACCACCTACAAGCATGTAAATATAATACAGGCATGCAGTGCTTTGCTTTAAATGACATTAGAATTTTTGTATAACCTGCTACTTTAAGGAAGTGATTTCCAACCATTTGTGAAAAGGATTATTTTAAATTCTCCCCAAGGCTTCTGGTCACTAGAGTTCAATATCAAGTCTCCTGACAGTACTGAAAGTGTTGGCCATGTGATTCGGTAATCACTGATAACTGTACTCCCTTCCCTATTCCACCCTAAAAGGAGTTTAAACTTGGAGGCAAATGGGTACATTTGTATTCTGTGAAGGGAGAGGGTGCTATTTCTTGTCCTCTTCCTGGGAACCCTGCCAAACTGTGAAGATAAGGGTAGAGAAAGGCCTGGTGATAGCTGAGGAAAGCAATCTCTCTCTCTCTCTCTCTCTTTCTCTCTCTTGCTGTCTGTCTCCATCTCTCTCTCTGTCTCTCTCTTTTGCTGTCTCTGTCTCCCTCTCTCTCTATCTCTGTCTCTTTTGCTGTCTCTGTCTTTCTGTCTCTCTCTGTCTGTCTGTCTCTCTCTCTCTCTCTCTCTCTCTCACACACACACACACACACAGCAACATACCCAGGCCTTCATTTGCAAACTTTCATTTACAGGTAGATTATTGATGGAAGTTAAGTAAACTCAGTTTAGAAGTTTTGAAAATGTTACATTCCAGATTCTCTCAATTGGTAAATCACACCCAAATAGCCTACTCTCTTTCTATTTACTATATTCTTCTTTTCTTGTATGCCTGCAGGAAATGTTCTCACCTACCACAGCACTGGCAGCATGCTCACCTTGGCCTCATGCTGTCTCATTACTGCCCATCATATACGTCCAAAGTCATATGTGAATGTGCTGGGGGGCCGTATAACTGCAGAAAGCAAACCATTTTCTGACATTCTAACAAGTAAAGCTTCCTTTGGGGCCTGTGGAGAAGTGGTTCCTGTGTCACAAACTATTAATGAGTTAATTGTCATTGACGATCAAAATGGCTGGCAGTACTGAAATTTGCTGGGTCAGTCTTTGGATTCTGAAGGTCTTATTTAAGAGAAAACCAACTGTGAATTGTGTAGAATTTGTATTGTTGCTTCCTAGACAGAGCATGGTTTATTCATATGTTTTGATTCACTCCTCATGTGGTATGGTGTGCTTTTTAAAGGGAATTTGGCAAGGAAGGCCACAATGGAGGTAGAGCATGTTTTTCTGCAATAGTTTTTCACTTAATAGCCAATCCTCTATTCTGCTCTGTTTGTGTTTTAACATTAGCCAAAGCCTGTTTAAAATACTTGTGGTGAATGCCTACTATACTGTGGTTCCCCCATAATATGTAACATAGTTATTAAGTACTGTGGTTATAAATTGCTTGCAGAGCTCTGTAACATTTTTACTGGCTTTTTCTCTTCTGTGTTCCTATTCATAGGATATCAATAACGAGAGTGACAGCTGACATTTCTCTTGCTAAGAGGTCTGTCCTAAATAATCCCAGCAAGAGAGCAATAATTGAACGTTCAAACACCCGGTCCAGTTTAGGTAAGATGTACAGAAGTGTTATTATTTATTTTTATTTTTATATTTATTTATTTATTTATTTATTTATTTATTTATTTATTTTTCCCAGAACCAGGGACTGAACTCAGGTCCTTGTGTCCACCAGGCAAGCCCTTATACCACTGAGCTGTCTCTCCAGCCCCAGAAGTGGTACTTTTGGACCATGATGACACATGGAACATTTGTGAATGTATTTCCAATTTACTTTTTGATCTGAATAGAGAAGTGCTGAATAATTGAAGAGAATCCTAGTATGAAGTAGAATCCTGGAGCCTTGAGAGTTTCTCTCTCCCTCTCTCTTTCCCTTCCTTTCTTCCTCTCTGTTCCTCCCCCATCAGCCTTGGCCTTGGCCTTGTTCTCTGTCAGTTAGCTAATTAGTTGCCGGGTGGGAAGAGTCCTCAAGAGGCTTCCCTAGTCATTTACTTCCTAGCCACATGAAACCACTCATCTCCACTTTGCCTAAGGTTCTCAATTAGGCTCATGGTGACTGTCATACCTGAGTCACAGCTGATATGAAAGGAAGTGAGTCTCTTGCTGCAGCAACTCAAGTGGGAGGACCAGGAGCTTGGGCTCAGAGCAAGATACTTCGAATTGTTTTAAGAAAATGGCAGACAAACCAGACATGGGGGAAATCACCAGCTTCGATAAGGCCAAGCTGAAAGAGATGGAGACACAGGAGAAGAACACCCTGCCTACCAAAGAGACCATTGAGCAGGAAAAGTGGAGTGAGATTTCCTAACAGCCCAGAGGATTCCCCGCCCCCATCACCTCT